>JALPQI010004325.1:0-69333 GCA_025490895.1 Thaumatotibia leucotreta | reverse complement strand
GACGTTACTATAGTTACGTTATATATAACATCCGCTTTAGTCCTGGAGAAGTCAATCTAACTTCAGAGCCGGTAATTAGACTGCTAAGCTGCTATGTAGTAATTTTCGTTCATTTTCCTTTCAACGGCTGTCACTGTCAGATATTTTTTCAACGTTAGAATTTCAGCCAGAAACTACCTATCAAGTCTCTATTTAACGTTTGTATGGCTACTGACAGATTAAAGGATTATATATTTCCACAAAGGTTACATAAGTATTCAACTAACGTCAACTAAGAGATGTGATGAATATGTCTGTGATGATAATTTGTCTCTGTCAATGAAAAAAATAATTTAAAATTGCCCGATAACATGGCCATTTCCACAAAGGTTACATAAGTATTCAACTAACGTCAACTAAGAGATGTGATGAATTATAATAAAAACAGCAATAGCATTTGTCTCTGTCAATGAAAAAAATAATTTAAAATTGCCCGATAACATGGCCATTTGTAAAAATATCTTGACTTGAAAAAATACCTCGCCTATTAATGTCAGATAAATCATGGCATCCGATGAAGAAATCATAATTAAATTACTAAACGGTTTTAGACAAATCTATGAAGAACTGTCGTTATCCAGTTTCCACTAGGAACAACGACATCTAGCGCCTAATCATGGCCGATAGCTAATTCTTAAATTTCGTAGACGAAGGTTTTTATATTATGTCAACTAGTTTTCAAATACTGAAATTTTGACGCAACAAATATTCGATGACATATCATCGGGGACCATCGGAAATGTCGCGATTGTGCCTACTAACGAAAAATACCGAACCCATAATATTACCCGACCAAATTGCATCCTTTGCCAAGTGGCTCAACATTCCTATTTAACTGACATGTGACTGTAAGTGTGATTCTCTTTCATGCAATATTTCCAGTTTCTGAAGTGTATACCTAGCTGTGTTGCTGTTTGTACCCGGCGATAAAGTTTGCACTTCGGTCTCTCGAAAGAGACTCGACTTTATAGTGTTGTCCCTCTCTAACATATGTGACGTTTATGCAATATTATTTGTTTCTTTCCAAAGACCGAAGTGCAAACTTTATCAACGGGTACTGTACCCAGTTATTATTTAATATACTCTAGAAATGAGGCCGACCGCAGCCGAACCAAAGTAACCAAGCACTCCGAATCGCGAAACTGAAGTGGCAGTGTGCGGGGCGTATTGCACGTAGAACCGATCGCCGTTGGGGCGGAAAGGTTCTCAAGTGGCGGTCACGTAATGGAAGGCGCTGCGTGGGTAGGCTCCCCACAAGGTGCACCTAGTCAAGGAGTGCACTGGATGTGGGTGGCGCAGGACCGCCTATGTTCAGCAGTGGACGTCTTTCGGCTGATATGATGATGATGACGCTATGTACTGTTACCTAGCGTTAAAAATGTCGGAAAAAACAAAATGTTTTATTCAGGAAGGTATGAAAACTTCGTTTTTTCCGTTTTTTTCGGATTTTTTCAGAAACAATCAATGTCACTGTCACTGTCACACCTTGCCATCTGTTTCAATCGACTTTTCCTCTGTGACATCGCGTACGTACTCCTGGTATAAGTGAAAATTAGACCTAATTAACATTGGTTTAGAGTTTAGAGTTGAAAATTAAAGTGGAAAATTTCATTGTTTTTTCCGAAAAAATCAGGAAAAAAACGAGCTGTTTGGAAAGAAACGGGAAATTTTCAACGCTTCTGTTACCTATTCAACCCTTTAAATACTAATACCAGTGAGCGATATCGCTGCAGGACACCGTCGAAGAACACTTATTTACCTACTTACTAGCATCAGGACGCTTACCGTAGGTATATAGAGATTTCTAGTCCATTTCACCCACGCAAATAAAAGTCAGGGAAAATAAAATAAAACTATCGTAACAACCGCATTTATTGCATAATATAAAAAATATATAAACCACTTAATTATAAAAACTAAAAAATGTTCCTCTAAACTCCTAAACTCTTCTGCATTTTATTGCGTATAAATACATAATAAAATGAATATTTCAATTGTAAAAATGGCAATATACAAAAAAAAGTAAAAAAAAAGACGATACTGTCCGAAAGATAATAAATGATTATTGAATATGTATATGATACTACAAAAAAGTGTAAGTAAGCGCAATCAATATTCTGATTGGATTCATTATTTTCCCTCTCCTTCGTCTTTTCCTTCGACATTTTTGTTTTTATTAGCTTTAGCTTCTAGTTTTGCTGCTTTGGCTGCTGCCTTTGCTGCCGCTTTTTCTTTAGCCGCCGGTTTTTTTGCCAGTAATTCTTGCTTCTTAGCTTCTATTTCTGCTTTAAGAGCAGCCGCTTCTCTATCCGCTTCTATTTTTCTTTTCAACTTCAACAACTGAAATTTAATTCAAAGATAAGATTAGTGTAATAATGATTGTGTATAATAATTAATATATTTAGCGAGACGGGTTAAATCAAAAATAGCTCGACATGTTTCGATCCATTTAGAGGATCCTCGTCTCGCAAAATATTTAAATATGTTTGATTCTCACGTTAGTTATAATTCTAATAATTAATATCCCAAAAATAGGAACCATAACTTGTTTAGTCACGAAATCATTGTTTATGATCTATTATTTTTCTATATTCAACCCTTTGAAATCCACGCAGTGAACTGATTCGGTGTGCCCTTTTCAAGCCAGACGTTAGAACATAGTTCTTAATACTTAATATTCGCAGAAAGTATACATGACCCGAGCAAAATTATTACAGAGAATTATAACATTACCTTCTTCTTCTCATCTCTGTTCCGCAGCGTGTCACGCCACGCAACCTGAATAACCCTCGCCGCATGTTCAATCATAAAGGCATTCATCTTCGCGGTCATCTCTTCATGGTATTCAGTTTCTCTCTCCATCATCAGAGGGTGGAATTTTTTGTCTTGTTTCTCCAACGCGAGCTGTAAATACGTTATGAATCACTTTCATGGGTAGATTGAAAAAAATTGGTCATAGTAAAGGCATTTGATGGAAACAAAATGTAACATCATCATTTTTGTGTTACGAAGTTAAATTTTATGTAACTTTTGGCAGTGAAAAAAGGCGACAAATTCAAATTTTCTATGAGCGATCAACAATATGCGCCTACATATCTACTGCCAAAGGTTGTCGTACAGAGTACACACTAAAATTACTATCACTAACTTTCGTAACACAATTGATGCGATCGTAATTTTTGTTTTGATTAAGGCTAAGACCTATGTACATGTTTTTTGCAATCAACCCTCAAATTAACAGTTACCGGAATGGTACACATTATCTAATATTAACTACGAGAAGATTTTTTGCATGTCGATGCTAATAATCTTAAGGACAATTCGACAGTCCGATGAACATGAAGAAAAATGCAGCATTTTATCACACAAGGATCGGGAAAGACCGGAAGGATGGGATTACGGGTCGTAGTATGCAGAACAGGAACTACCTTCATCATCACCATCATCATCAGCCTATGATAGTCCACTGCTAGACGTCGGCCTCTCCTATTAACTATGCGTATTAGACGCATTAGGAGGTGATTGCCCATAATGGCCACGCTGGGCAAGCGGATCGGCGATCGCAGTAATGTGTCCACTATGATGACGCTGCTACCCATCACCAACCTTTTATCAAATAATGGTAAGTGACACTTCAATCCCTTAGTCGACTCTTACGATACCCGCAGGAGGAGCTGGAGTGGTGACAAATGTATTCTTACTGCCGTCACCACACGGCATAACTACCTTCAGTTCCTTGCATTTCTGGACCTCCTGGTCGTACTTCCTGGTCATTTCATCGAACTCTTCTTGCTTAGCCCCCATTTCCGTGTCGTATTTCTGCAACCAGGACTGCAGCTGCGTTTCCACTTTCCGCCTAAAATTAAAAGTCTAAAAAATCTTTTGCTTCATAAATCATAAGAAATTATTCAAGAACATTTGAAAGATTTTTCGGATAGCACTATACTTCGTTTTTTTTAGCATTAGAAAGACCTTTGCAGAACGAGATATAAGGTTTTTTTTACAGGCAAATTCTGCGGATCGAACTGTAAACACGAGTTATTAAATATCACGTATTTATTATCATGGTATATTAATACATACATTACTCTGTGTTGTGAACAAATAAGAAACATAATGTTAGTTAATTTATATTCTAAGATGAAAAGATAAGAATTTTAATAAATTGCGTTTGCAATTTTTCATGGAAAGGTTGTACATTAAAAAACCTAAAGAGGCAGAGTTCTCACACAATTTTAAAACGTCACTGTCCTTCGATTTCATATTGTTGTCGGTTGAGTCGGTTGTGTTTTCTATTGCTGTTAGCTTACTTAAAGATTGTTGTTATCGTTTTTGTTCAATTTCGTTATTAATTGTTGATCTATTTAGATATTTTGTTTGTTGGTGCACATTTAAAATGGATGAAGTCGCAGCAGGCTCCGGCTAACGTTTTCTCATCTCTAAAGAAGAAACGGCAAAAGCAAAATACTCTGACTGCCAGTGAAAAGCGGATGGTGGTGAATATTTACAAATTAGTGTCAGAAATGTGCCATAGTATGGAATATCCCACTAAATCGGACCGTGTGAAAAAGACTGCTGAGACTGCTGGCATATCGTTGGCTACGGTATACAACATTTTAAAAGAAAATAAGTTTTTAAATGTAATTAGATAATATAATAGACAACACTGAGGAAAATTTTATTATAAACGTTGGTGGTTCCGAGTCCTCGGACTCTTCCACTGACAGTGAATAAAACTATGTATGTCATCTGAGTTTTATTTTCTAATTTGTTACCAAATTCAAACTACATTAGAGCGTCCCAGATTAAAGCCGCCTATAATGGCAACAAATACTAAACGACGTTGTCGATGGGTAGAGTTGTCTTACTATTGTCATCTGCTCAGTCTTTATGATACCGTGTCCGCTTTTATACCGATAGTTTAAATCCTTAAATGCATGACTTTTAAATGTACTGCGAGTGCATAATGTAAGCTAGGTTAAATATGCAAATATAGTTAAATTTAAGACTGTAAACTTCATTAAATTCAGTAAATGTAAAATCGGTACGATATGAGTTACAAATTTATAAAAAAATACTTAGTTAAAAACCGCCAAACACTGAACGAAAACCTTCAATATTTAACTTTTTTTAAAATTGCAGCCATCTTGCTTATAAAACACTTATAACATTCTTAAATACAGTTTTGCCAACAAATTAATAACAAATGTGAAAACTATGCGTTCAGTTATTGGTGAATATCAAATGATATGTATGTACATAAGTTCCGAGAAATTCAGTGGTATCGAAATCTAAGAAGGAAGGTTTACGACCACTGCTTCTTTGTTCACCCGTTTGACAGATAATTCTAATCTTAAATAAAACGAAGTATAATTTGGAAATATTGGGCGAAGTTGGAACTGGAAAACAAATCTGTAAAGGTAACTGAAAAATCAGCAGTGGATGTGATTTATTCCAATAAGGTCATACCTTCGATCGCGTAATTTTTTTTCGGCCGCCATATTCTGGGTTACCGAGTGGTCATAATGTTCTTTACACTCGACCTCTTCCTCCTTAAGCATCTGGTACTTCACCTTGTGTGTTCGCGTGGCCAGCACCATCTGTCGTTCGGAATCCAAGCTGAAATGTGGGTTCTGTGATGAGCTTAGATACTATTTATTTAGGTAACTTAGGTATGATTTAGGTAGGGGGTAGGCATTTCTAGTTTGACAGATGTATGTTGACCATGGCCACAAGTTAAGGGTTTCCAGCAAGTCCTATATTTTCATACTTGTAAAGTAGCCACTGTATCGAGCTATCTGTTCATATATGTATAAAATATGGAAAATTCAGTTTAGGTAACGTTCTGTACATTACTATATCAACTCACAATTAATGTCAATCTGGAGGTCCATGGACAGGTACCTGTTGTATCTATTAACATCGAATAAATCATTTGAATAGACTTGGATTTGTTTTGACATGTAAAATTTTAAGACAAACTTAAATCAACTCTATTTCCAGCAGAGTAGATAAAATTTTCATCGAACTACTACCGCAAATACCGGAGTTCGTAAATTTCGGGGATTGGTCTCTGACGCATTCGTTGGAAAATTCCCGAAAATCCCGAAATTCAGAAACTTCTGTATTAGCGGTAGTACTGCAGATTTGATGGAGGCTATGAAAAATACTCTTGCTCCTAAGTATACAATATCGTATAAGTAATCTAGTTTGTAAGATACACTACGTGTAATAGTGTAATATCGTATCTTACATCTGTTTCTTTCTCTCGGCGTAAGATTTTTGTTTCTGTACTTTGAGCTTTTGTTTCAGCTGAGCTATCAATTCATGTTTCTGTCGCATTTGCTCTTCATGGTCCATATTTTCTTCCACAAGGCACTTCTGATCACCTAAATTAACAATAATATTTTTTTAGTTATAGGTACCTACAACTTTGAGTGGTATAATTATTACAATAGTATTTAAAAAACCAGTGTCAATGTATATGTATATCAATTTCTGAAATTTTATTATGGAAAAGGATTTCATATATTGTGACTCGTTGATCGAGAACGCTGTAACGTTTTTAAGCAGCGGTCTGGGGGGCATGCGGCAAAAACGTTACACATACGATGCGTCACTGCGATTCCGTACCGTCACCGTTTTTTGAGCATTACACAGTACAGATGCCCCTCCAAAGTGTCTTGACTAAAAATTAACAACGTTTTGAACTAGCACTTAAAAAAGGCACCATCTGTACCTACCGAAAAAGTAAATTGTGGCAGAAACTAGTTAGGTATTTACTGGCAATTTTTTCGAGATACTCAGTGTTGCTTTTCTCAAGTTTCCTCGTGTGCATTATTGCAGAAAACTCCTCGGCCGCCGTGCTTTTCATCCGCGACACCATGATATTACGGAACTCCTCTATCTTAAGCAGATGATTCAATGTAGATTCATTTGAGATCCTTCTAAACGATACTTCAATGGTTCTTGGAGCCAGACCCTTTTTAAACTGCAAAATTAAAATGTAAATTACATTAATTGAAGCTATTTCGCTAGGAACAGCATCGAGCAGGATTTCGATCAGAGATTTGTAAACAAAATGCTACGAACAAATTAAACATGGAAGCCGCACGCCATACTAAATTGCCTTTCAAAAACGGTCCTGAATTTTAGTTGACAAGTGTCACCCTCTCTGTGCATTACAGTAATGAATTTCAATATCAACCTATAAAAACTTAAACCTATGTTTACCTGTATTTAAGTATCTATATGTATCTATCTATTATATATATCGTCGCCTGGTACAAACAGCAACACTTCTAACGGACCATTAAAGACAGAGCAGAGAGAAAATGAAAGAGATAAATATATTTATATTATGTCAACTTCAAATTAAATAATACACGGGAATGTTTATTGTTCGCACTGTTCGCAACTTGGTCGAATAATACAAATCGGGTTCCGAAAGCTTATGAGACTGGTATCACGACTTCGGTCGAACTCTGCTGACCAATGGGGCGGGTTAACCAATGATCGCTCGCGGTTTCTTCAGAAGGTGACATTACCATGGTTACGTAATAACAAAAACGTTTAACCAATGATTGATTGCAATTTTTCCGGAAGCTGACGTTACTATAGTTACGTTATATATAACATCCGCTTTAGTCCTGGAGAAGTCAATCTAACTTCAGAGCCGGTAATTAGACTGCTAAGCTGCTATGTAGTAATTTTCGTTCATTTTCCTTTCAACGGCTGTCACTGTCAGATATTTTTTCAACGTTAGAATTTCAGCCAGAAACTACCTATCAAGTCTCTATTTAACGTTTGTATGGCTACTGACAGATTAAAGGATTATATATTTCCACAAAGGTTACATAAGTATTCAACTAACGTCAACTAAGAGATGTGATGAATATGTCTGTGATGATAATTTGTCTCTGTCAATGAAAAAAATAATTTAAAATTGCCCGATAACATGGCCATTTCCACAAAGGTTACATAAGTATTCAACTAACGTCAACTAAGAGATGTGATGAATTATAATAAAAACAGCAATAGCATTTGTCTCTGTCAATGAAAAAAATAATTTAAAATTGCCCGATAACATGGCCATTTGTAAAAATATCTTGACTTGAAAAAATAACTCGCCTATTAATGTCAGATAAAACATGGCATCCGATTTGAAGAAATCATAATTAAATTACTAAACGGTTTTAGACAAATCTATGAAGAACTGTCGTTATCCAGTTTCCACTAGGAACAACGACATCTAGCGCCTAATCATGGCCGATAGCTAATTCTTAAATTTCGTAGACGAAGGTTTTTATATTATGTCAACTAGTTTTCAAATACTGAAATTTTGACGCAACAAATATTCGATGACATATCATCGGGGGACCATCGGAAATGTCGCGATTGTGCCTACTAACGAAAAATACCGAACCCATAATATTACCCGACCAAATTGCATCCTTTGCCAAGTGGCTCAACATTCCTATTTAACTGACATGTGACTGTAAGTGTGATTCTCTTTCATGCAATATTTCCAGTTTCTGAAGTGTATACCTAGCTGTGTTGCTGTTTGTACCCACATTACAAGCCTTAATTGAGCTTACCGTGGGATTAGGTCGATTTGTGTAAGATGTCCCAAGATATTTATTTATTAAAAACTTAAACCGCCATTTAAAAATAGTTGTGATTGGTCCGTCAAAGTTTTGATTGGCTATATTCTATAAACATTTGTCAAAGATGTTGCGCCGAAATATGCGCGGTGTTAAGAAAAGCGCTATGTTCTGCCCATCTTGGCACAATTGAACAATTGGTTTTAGGGGCATTTTTGAGCTGGCGTTAGACGTCCATGTTATGTATGGTCGCAGCCAAAATGCCTATATGTGCCAGTAAGACCTAAACACTTCTACCTTCCGCCGACATGGCCGCATCATATCTTTATAACCTTTACCTATCCTAAAAGTTAAATTTGAACGACCAAGAATTTTCGATATTCAAAAATAAACCTAGTCCCATCAATATCAAATAATTAGTACATAATAGTCGTGCACTAGTACTAGTATCTTACACACTTTAACGTTACGTTTATTATATTGCCATGGGGGGAGCGAGCCGGAAAGAAAGTAAGTTCGGGTTAATAACGGTGGCTGCAGATCATGGTAAATTTCGAGGATTTGTCTCTCTCACTCTAATGACGCCTTCGTTTGAGTGACAGAGAAAAATCCTCGGAATTAACGAATTTCGATTTTCGCGGTAGGGCCGCTGATCCTAAAATCGATGGGATATATCGTAGTAGTGAAGAAGAAGTGCGTACATCGCTTGTAAACTAACCATTTCCGTAATCCTCTCCACATGAGGCCTTAGCTTTTTGTATCTAGACAGTATGCTCATTAAATAAGTTAAGTCGCTATTTATACGGTTCTTCAATGATAAGTCGCCCTGAAACAAAGGCTCGTTGATAACAATAAATTGTTAAGGGTTAAAGTTAAGGGTTTTCTTTAATGGCATACACCAGGGCGGCACGGCGTTAGGTCCAGAAACTTGTCTAAATTCTCAGAGCGCCTATAGTTTCGTGTTTAAGTGTTTTGTATGACTTAATAAAATTACATAAAAAATTAAAATAGCTTCTAGTTAGTTTTTCTTTGGAGCTAGATAATTGTGTTTCTTAGCGGGACCTTACGGCTAAGTGGCGCCAACTTTTCGAGAAAACCCTCATTATATTTACCAGTTACCTACGAATAATAAAAAAAAAACAATATTTGGTATCTTTGTAGGTTTTCTTTGTTGGTTTTCAGATGCTTTAATTACCAGTACCTATTTGATTAGCTTATTTAAAAAAATATGCTCATTTCGTATTCCTGACAACAAACCTTTTGATACACATATCATGGGAGTAGATTTTAAACAGCCGGTCTGCCATCTTGAGGAGGCCGTAATATTGAATTTGTAAGACGTTTCTAGGCATGTATTGTCAACAGAACTCAGAGCGTGTGCAAAATTTCATCGTAATTGCAGATGGGAAATTGGTTCAAATTAAAATTCCAAGAACGTATTGTGAAAATACAAATCAAATTATAGGAATAATATTAACTAAATATTTTGATTTCTACTTTTTATTTTTCCCCAGTGGTCACACTACTTAA
Organism: Thaumatotibia leucotreta; assembly: GCA_025490895.1. Lineage (NCBI taxonomy): Eukaryota > Metazoa > Arthropoda > Insecta > Lepidoptera > Tortricidae > Thaumatotibia > Thaumatotibia leucotreta. The sequence goes on along the minus strand of JALPQI010004325.1, from coordinate 59,161 downwards.
TACTACATAAATTATAAAGCTTAGATGTCATATACCAAAGAAAAACGACCAAGATCACCTAACGGCCGACCGACCAAGACCGAGTGGCCGAGGGGTGCAGGCATCAGCCGCGAAAGCTCAAACTCACCGCCCGTAAGTCTTCCATAGCCTCTGAATTTATGAAACTCTCAGACGAAATAGGAAACTCATACTGGTCAATGATATACCGAACCTCAGAGAGGTGGGTACTCGTCAAAATTTTGGGAAGTATATTCTCCTGTAGCAAGCGAGGGACGCAGAGAGCTAATTTTGTCTGGTACACCAGCTTGTCCAAGCAGTTCGTGATGCGCTGTTCTTGAATGACGCATTCCATGTCTATTGTGGACATGTCTAAAAAGAGAGGATTTCTTAACACCTTCACGGACACTACTCCAGACACAATAGAAAGAACAATGGAATCACGTCTATAGGCGTTGAGTGTCCGGGAAGGTGTTAATAAATGTTGTCCAAAATTTTATAATATTTAAATCAAAAAATCTGTTCCTACACTACTAATTCTGGTAACTTTAATTGTTGTATTTGCGTTTAGTTTAAATCAAACGTCTGAAATAGATATAGCACGTAATACTGATGCACCCGCACTTTGGGTTTCCATTTCCACCAGTGTTGGTCGTGTGGGAAACCGTATAAGCGCGCTCTCTACTTTTGGCTTCTTGACAAGTATAATGATGAATGGGTATCTACCTTCATCAACTCCTTTAATTCTACCTTCTTCTGCCATTGATCTATCATTACTGCTGATGCCACTGCTCTCCGTGTCTTTAGATACAGCCGATGAAGACGACTGAACTGACTCGGTCATTTCTAATTGCACTTTAGGATGAGGTAAATAGTTGGGAATTTGTAAACGAAAATATATTTGTAAAACAAAAATGTATAAACTATCTAAAATAAATAAAAATATAAAAACTTCTAGACGTAATATGTGAAATAAAAAATTGTCGTAAATGACATTGTCAATTTATGGTCAAAGTAATATAGATATTGTAAAGGTGTTCAATACAAAGGCTGTTCGTGTGCAAAGTTAATCTAGGGAAACTGTGAAACTATTTAAAACAAAGAAAAAATACTCTCCTTTAATCATTTCTAAAAGAGTAGGTAAGATCTACAAAAATTATGAAAATTAGGAATCTTCATTCATTTATACTCGTAACGATAAAAAAGTACGAAAAGAAAATCCTTTATTTTTTAACAGTGCTTTGTTTATTTCTTTGATAATCTGCTCTTTTCGTGTTATTTAAGTCACGGTCACGGTCATGTTTTGTTTTCTGTGATTTGGTTACTTTAGGATTTTCACCGTTTTTTTGTGATTCTATTTTAGGGTTACTATTACTATTGAGAGGTTTGTGTAACTTTTTGTGTGTTTTCTTTTTAAGCAGTTTTTCGGCTTCTATTTCCATTTTCTTTCGTTGTTTTTGTACTTTCAAGAGCTGTAAATAAAATTAGGACAATTTTATGTATTGAAAAGTTTATGAGGTTAAGATATCAGTAGAAAAGATAAAGTATTTTGTACGTTAATAACATACGGATACGTTCGGCTCAAAAAATATGTAGATACTCGTACTGAAGAGTAAATCCACAAGACTGTAACATCAGCCCTTTGTGTGTTTTAAATTAATTATGCAATATAAAGTTTCCGTATGACCGACGTAGCCCTATAAGCCCGCCGGGTTACGCTCAGTTTTAAAATCCGTCGCACGCGCTCACACCAGTTAGCGCCGTTCATACAATTTCTTGTTAGACGATCGTCCGTTGCGTGTAATCCGCACCACCTAGCTGGTCCTAGATTTACTTAATTAATATAAGAACGTCAAAAATAATTAGTAACACATGCAACAGTTTTGTGGATCAACTCTGAAGAGTATTAATAACCTACTTACAGTATTAAAAGTGAGTATAGGTAATATTTTAACAAAAAAAAGGTAAATAAAATACAACTGTTTGAATGAAACATATATTTCTGGTCGGTAACTCGCTACAAATTATGCTTTCTTCTTCCCCTTTTTACCTTTTCCTTTCTGCTGCGTGAAAGAAATAAACATAAATAATTATAGCATAGAACAGGAAACAATCGATATAGACATCAACAAAATCTGCAGATCCACTATATTTGAAAAATATACCATTTTATTATTTATCGTCTAAGCGCAACTAGGTATCTAATTAGTAATTAAACATATGAGCCGGTTTGCATGAGAAACACAGTTGAAAAACAGTTATTCTATATTTTGACTTTTGACTTGCATAAATAGCTTGTTACCATAAGTCCGTTAGGTACATACAGGTAAAATCACGAGAGCTGGCACGAATGGATCGAGTAAATGACAGAATGTATGTATGTATGGATGTCAAAATGACAGTAGATACAATTTCAACAAACGAAAGCGTCATTAGAGTGAGAGAGACACATTCTTTAATTCAATTCGCAGGTTGGTATAGGACGACCGCATACACACAATGATAGATGTCATTCATTTCATTCATTCCATTCGTGCCAGCTTTGGTGAATTTACCTGTACCTACACCTACTTTCTTTTTAACACTCACTTGCTTTGTATTTTTCAGCCATTCTTATTTTAGGTACATAGAAATAAGATTGACAGCTCTTTGTTTACGGAGCGACATGTTCACTTCTGTGACAAGCTCTTAAATAAAGAGAAAAAAAAAAGATTGACAGCTCACAACCACAGTTGCATGAAGCAATTGGGTGGCTAGGTAATTATTCCCGGCCCACCCTTTGACACTGGATTATTACATCACCTTCTTTCTTTCAGCTCGGTTAAGCAGGACAGAGCGCCAAGCGGCCTGGATGACTCGCGCAGCATGTTCTAGAAGGAACTTCTCCATCTTCTCTTTCATCTCTCTGTGATATTCTTCTTCTCTCTCTGCCATTAATGGAATGTACTCTATGTTCTGTATTTTTAGTTTTTCCTGCGCAACAGAAAAATGTCTAAGTATAACCGTAATAGATCAGGCTGCGGCACCATTGAGGCGGAGATGTGCAAAATTGGCCAATGAGACCGCATCAAAGTGTTTCGAATTTTGAATTTGAAGAATGTAATTGGTCAATTTTGCACATCTCCGCTCCTCTCCGTCTCTATGGAGCCGCAGCCTTACTGCGGTGTCATTCGGTTCTAGGTTCTAGAGTGTCCCAATTATAGTTTCCGATTTCTAAGAATGAACTTTTTATAGTAATAGATTAATTCTTATTAATTAATATAGAGGGTAAGACTACCTATTTTTCCGATAGTCTTAAAGTCATAATTTCATAAATATACATACCTAGGTACCTAAGGCTCATTTCTAAATTGTCAAAATGTTCATTCTTAGAAATCGGCAACTAGTTATAGTTGAGTATACCCACCCGGTGATGGGATGGTGTAATTTTGTTTGACTTTCATTTGTTATTTCATAAGGGTCTCACCAAACCAATCGACGCGGAGTCGGCTTTCGCCGAGTGTTTTACACCACACTATTCGCATTTAGCCGATCGACCGTCTCCGCGGTTGAACACCTGCGTTAAGCAGTCTCATCCTCCTTGCGGCCGTAGAAACGCTCGATCGCCTGCGGTAGCAGTTGTAAAGCGGCGGTCGGTCGGCTCTCCCGTGCTCCGTCCTGCCGTCGAGACGTCAGACAGCACGCGTACAGCCGCCGAGTCCGACGATCGTAAATCGTAAATCTCATTTTTGGAGACTAGTTGTTAGAAACTAGTTTGAAATTGAACAGACGTGTATGATTACGACAGTATTACTTCGTGTTGTCAGATCTATTGCAGATTTTAATGTGGGTAATAATTCAAATGAATAAATACAATCGCATCAGTAGCTACTTCGGCCGTCATCGGCTCTTTTCGGCCGTCGTCAGCTATGTTCGGCCGTCGAAGACGCTGAACGGCTTCCGCCAGCTCTGACCGGTCCTTGTCGCAGGTACTCGGCCGTGATCGGAGCCGTTCAACTCTTTCCGGCACCGTACGGCGGTATTAGGAGGTTTACGAATGCGAACGTGTGCGTTAGGCTGCAAACGGGGTCGTACGAATGAGAACAACTTTACGGCAAAACGCCGTTTTCCCGTCGAAAGACGTCGTTTCGCGTGAGCCGAGCCGATTTACGATGTCCTCGCTCTTATTGCGTTGACATAAAGCTTTTTCCGTACGCGATTAGCCGAAACGGCGTCGACTAGTTTGGTGAGACCCTTAATCTGTCACGCACAGCGCTTTATTAGCCCGCTTCACATAATCTCAGCAAAACTACCTACGTACCTACATTTCTGTTTCTTTTTGACGGGAGATTTGTCAAAACCGTACATCACCAAGAGAATTCAAAGTATGAATCAAAACCAAACTAACTGCTGTAGTCGTACCCTGAGTTAGAAAGTAAATACGTCAACGTATACGTATACGTTAGGTTTTACTTGATACGCAATGCATTCTCTCGCGCTCGCACTAACTTATTGAAGCGAGCGCGATGGCCTGCTTTACGTATCGAGATAATTCTAACGTTACCGATACTTGTAAAGTCACGGCAACTGTAAAGTCCATTTCAAATACGAAGGCCCGATTCCACTTGACAAATTCATTAGGCGTCAACAATAGGATCAGCGATAACAAAAGATACCTGGCCAGACCCTTTTGTGGCGTGATATTTTTTGTATAGGTACATCGGTGTGCGACACGTGCCAATTTGTAGTGGACCAATTAAATGACAAAAGTTTTGAGTGGAATCGGGCCTTCGTATTTGAAATGGACTATACCATCTAATGTTATTTAAGATCTTTTGTTACCATATGTTCATTGTGAATAAACGATTTCATTCATTCATTCATTCAATGTTAATTGAACCCACACTGTGCCCACACTTCGAAAGGGGAAAGACAGCCAATCTCGTACCTCTAGCTCCCGACACGCGCGCACCTCCTCATCGTACTTCTGCTGGTAATCATCGAGCTCGACTTGCTTGTCCGTCATCTCTACGTCGTACTTCTTGATCCACGATGTCAATTGTGTTTCCACTTTCAATCTACGATTTTAAGAATATGAATAAGTAGGTATCTAGGTAGGCGCGGATTTATCAAAAATAACCTGTACTGGCGTGAGAATACGACCCAAGATAACGTCATAACTTTAGAGGTCTCACAAATATTTGTGTGCACCCTGGCTGCTCCGACATATCGTCGCTATTTTGCAAAAATCGCGTGTCTCATACAGTTATTCAAAGAAGAAACGTAGTAAGTTCACATGTAACCAACATACATACTTTACGACATTTTTCTCTTGGCCGTAAAGTTCCTAAATTGTAATTTATACAATTAACCTAACCAACATCCTTTCCTTATGTCCTGGCCACGACATTGGTCTAAGGCGACCAGCGGCGAGCGAATCCATACGTCATATGGGTACGAGAGGAAGCACGTATGGTTTTCCGCTAAGCCGGTCGCCTTACGCCGCGGCCACGACATCGGTCTAAGGCGACCGGCTTAGCGGAAAATGTATGGTGCTCCCTCTCGTACCCATATCGGCATCTCGCTCCAACTCATGGATTCGCTCGCCGCTGGTCGCCTTAGATCAATGTCGTGGCCGAGCCGTTAGAGTTTAGACCAGTGTCATGGCTGGGCCGTTACCTGCGAGCCCTCAATTTCTTCTCATCTTTCAAGTGTGTGTCCAGCAAGGTGTTGTAAACCCGGATCGTTTCAGCCCGCTCGTCCTGTAAGATATCGTTCTTGACGGCGTGCACCCGGCTGGCCAGCACCATCTGACGCTCGGAATCCAAACTGGAAGAGGAAAGTTATTTGAAAACCTAATCAATAGCCCCATGGATTATTAACCTTCTAAGCCACTAAGCAGTCGGCCTACAATGATCGAGGATTTCTCTTCTATCATCGCAAATAAGACGACTGTCACAACTCAACTGTGCTCGAATGAATTAAGTAGTTAATAAAATAGGTCAACTTACTATAAATGACATCTATTTTTATCATCTTCGGAAGCTACGCTTGACTTGGCAAATGTTGTAAGCGGTCATTAGGAACATAATCATAAAATATAGGCATGTAATTGAATGCCAATAAGTACCTACATACAATTCAACACTAACAACCTTGTTTCACTCCTTCACCCCCTAACTGTTTTCAACCGGGATTTTATGCTAGAACTACCGCCTTTTATTCGACTAAAACTTAGACTAACGAAGGAGTCGGCCTGGCTATCGAACACTCACACGCACGTCGCACGTTTATATATGTCTCACATTTACTACTAGGTTTAATATTTTACAAGTCATACATTTTCTTTTTTATTTGATTGGAGGCTTCCAACTGTATCTCCTCGAGTTCGCATTGCATTGACTTGATCTTCTGCTGTTTTGCTTCCATCGTCGTCTCAAACGCTTCTTTTTCAGATTCCAATGCCTCAGCTTTCTCTGGAAATAGCCAACAACATTTTTTTATGTTGCATTGATAGATAACTTTAAGTAGGTATGGTAAACGAAAAAATGTTCTGTATCACTTTTAGAGTTTATTCAGTAAAAAAGTGAAAAGTAATAAAGTTGAAAAGTGGTAGACCATATTTTTGTTGACTGTCCACCAAACAAATATTAGTACGAAACTGTCTTAATCATCTGATCTGTAGAAACCCGTACACATGAATATCAGAACTCGGCTGACTGTTAAAAATGCTATGTTTTTTGTATTGATAATTTTGAAGTTATTGAATATGATTGATGAAGCATAATATTATCTTTCTCTGACCTATCGTTTCATTAGTGACTTAACGTTGGTAATTGGTATTATATCTTGACTTACCCTGTTACATATTTTTAGATTTCGAACTTTTAATTTATGATTACCACTCTTTCGATCCTGATAAGAGTATTTTTTGTCTCAAGTTTTTTTTCCATTTCTATATCACTTTTTCATACAATTCGTATGGCGGTATGGAAAATTATGGGGTAAAAAAAATCTCCTATTACGATCGAAAGATCTTACGACTCTATATCATATAAAAAATACCTATGTTGCAAAACATCTTATTTACCTTTTATCTTTGCGATTAATTTCGCATTCTGTGCCTCGAGTTTCTTAGTCTTGAACTTGGCTGCCAGTTCTTCGGCTGCTGTGGTTGACAGCTGCTTCACCATCAGGTCTCGGAACTGCTCCAACGTCACCAGATAGTCCAAAGAAGGGGACAGTACACCGGCGACCTGTCATGCAATACATATTTATTTTATTTTTGTTTAGATATTTATTGTTACAGTATGACTTTACAACGAATCAATTGAATTGTATTATAGTGTTTAGGTGTGTATGTAAACGTTTGCTGATTTTTATCGGATCATCAGAAGTTTATGTCATTATTTTTTCTTCCTAGTCGCGATTCTAAACAAAATTAATTCCACACAGCTGAAGTTTATAACATGCGTTTTTCTTCACAGTCATCAGTTCCACACAATCTTTTTTCTACCTAGTCGCGATTCTGCACAATATTATTACCACACAACAGACATTTTTCGCACGAGTTTTTCTTTACAGTCATTAGTTACGCACAATCTTTTTTCTACCTAGTCGCGATTCTGCACAATATTGTTGCCGCACAACAGAAATTTTTCGCACGTGTTTTTCTTCACAGTCATCAGTTCCACACAATCTTGTCTCTACCTAGTCGCGATTATGCACAATATTATTACCACACAACAGAATTTTTTCGCATGTGTTTTTCTTCACAGTCATCAGTTCCACACAATCTTCTCTCTACCTAGTCGCGATTCTGCACAATATTATTACCACGCAACTGAAATTTTTCACATACGTTTCATACGATTTTGGCCTATTTTTGACCCTTCCCTCCCCCATGGTGATATTTGGTGACATTTTCCGGGTACTAGCTATAATGCTGTTCAGCAGAGAGTAACAAAAAATTACACGTGATTTGTCCGATGATCTCCGCTCCCCATGGTGATAATTAGTGATTTTTCTTCATCCCCCTTCCCCCTATACAGTATGACGTGATTAATGGACAAGCCCTAGGTGGGAACCTTTAAAGGTGCGACCGCACCAATGGTCAAAAACGGAGACGGTACGAAATCGCAGTGACGCATCATGGTATGTCCCCCAGACCGATGCTCAAAAAAATACGCAGACGGTACTCACAGCAGCAGAAAAATTATATAACTTACTTAAGTGAGTTATGTTGCCCTGGTACCGATTCGATTATATAATTTTCATTACCCACAACATTTCAAAGATAGGTTCCAAAAGCGGTATTGCTAGCCTAAGATCATGCGCGCCTGGTACCATAATCTTATATTTAGATAGATGCATACGAAGCCATAATGGCCACTTTGGTTTTGATCTCTATTCACTGCTATTAGGATTCAAAATCATCATCATCATCATCATCATCAGCCTATGATAGTCCACTGCTGGACGTAGGCCTCTCCTATTAACTATGCGTATAGACGCATTAGGAGGTAAATGCCCATAATCGCCACGCTGGGCAAGCGGATTGGCGATCGCAGTAATGTGTCCTCTATGAGGACGCTGCTGCCCATCAACAATCTTTTATTAAATAATGGTAAGTGACACTTCAATCCCTTAGTCGACTCTTACGACACCCGCAGGAGGAGTTGGGGTGGTGACAAATGTATTCTTACTGCCGTCACCGCAAGGATTCAAAATGTATATGGGTTAATACTGTGCAGATGTAGAATCGCGACTAAGTAGAGACAATATTGTCTGGAAATGATGAATGTGAAAAATGTATGTTGCGTGGTATTAATACTGTGCAGAATCGCGACTAGGTAGAGAGAAGATTGTGTGGAACTGATGACTGTGAAGAAAAACACGTGCGAAAAATTTATATTGTGTGGCAATAATATTGTGCAGAATCGCGACTAGGTAGAAAAAAGATTGTATGTAACTAATGACTGTGAAGAATAACTCGTGCGAAAAATGTCTGTTGTGTGGTAATAATATTGTGCAGAATCGCGACTAGGTAGAAAAACGATTGTGTGGAACTGATGACTGTGAAGAAAAACGCATGTTATAAACTTCAGCTGTGTGGAATTAATTTTGTTTAGAATCACGACTAGGAAGAAAAAATAATGTCATAAACGTCGAATAATCCTTTTTATCGAAATGGTACCTATTCTCATAGTCATAGCTTTGGGGTAACGTCGAATAGAGGTCATTTCGTACTGAAGGCAAGAGCGCATAGATGGCGTTAACAGTGCTAAATGAAATTTTGTTAAGTTATTAATTACTGTAATTATATAGTTTTAAGGAAAATATATTTGTGACATATTAATTACAAAACAATTTAAAAAATATACAAAAATTACAACTTAGAACCAACACAAATTACTAAAATTAAATTTACATTCAATATACATACACAGCTTATCACATTACAACCCCGTCCCTTGCCGTTTCCGGTGCAAAAGTACCCGTAAGTAGTAGTTTTAAGGTATTATCGACAAAATTGAATCCTGACCCACAATAGGAGCTTGTCATAGTTAACATTGAGAGTGAAATTGCAGCATCTGTTGTACAATTCGAGTTTAATTAAAAGTTATTATGACAAGCTCCTATTGTGAATTAGAAATCAATTTTGTTATAATACCCGTCGGGAATTATCGTAAATGTTTACGGTTAAGTATTTACATATTCCATACACGTTTGTGTAGGTAGGTACCTACTATTTAGGTTGATTGTCTACAAAATAAATACCTACAATATTAAAATGATTAAAAATAATTAACGACTCCATACCTGACAGTCACTTTTCATCTGAAAAGAAACAATGTAATAGTTATTATCAACATTACGTCGGTTGAGAATGCAATTGTGCTATACGCCACTTGCCTTGGTTTAGAGGAGAGCGAAATGAAACAAAAAAAAAAATTCTTGGAATGTCTTATAATTTTGCAATATTTCACTTAACTGACACTTTAGTATATTCATTTACTATTTTTTGTTATATATAATTAATGTTTAACTTATAATAGTCATGAGATATAAGTAGTTTTACAATTGCCATATCCATTTTGGTAAGAAAATGTTTAACTTGCTATGTATGACATGACACAAAGTTATGGATGTGTCACAAAATGTTAGTGCAATGTCAAGAAAGGTAGACATTAAAAGCAATTGTTTATGCAAATATAAGTTATTTTACGACTAGATTTATTTCAAGGCAAGACGATAGTTTATCTCGAATATGAGACATTATTATTCACGTGAATATGATGCCAATATTGATTTCTAATATTTATGTGAATCATTTTTTTACTTTCTTGTAAATAGGTACCATCCAATTGGTGACCTTCTCTATTTTGTAAAATGATAAGATTGATAAGCTTTTCAACGACATCTAGTGCTAATGTAAAAAATACCGATGAGAACGGCGTATAATACGTTTGAATGAATGACATATTAACGTTATTATTTCTTATCAACGAATAATATTACAGTTTAAGTATCTAAATACACGCTCTATAAATTAAAAGACATGTCATGTAATATGTAGGTACTTCAGGAATAGTGACCGAGGCCTCCTGTGGCCAGGACTTAAATGGCATGGCATGGCAGGAAAGCAGGAGGTCGCTGGATCGATTCCAGTCCTAGTCACGGGGTTCGGTCACTTTTTCTGTAGTATAATATATGTCATTTCTTACAATTTATGGTTAGGTACTCGTAATTATAAATATTATGTATTTATACCAGCAACTTATTAAGATAAAAGCTTGAAGTATGAATGACACAAATCATTATAAATCAAACCTACCTTCTTTATTGTCATTTATCAAAAGATAGGGTAGGTAAAAAAAGTATCGAATCGATACAATCAAATCGATTAATGGATTATGTCACAAAAATGTTGATCGATTAGTCGCTTGGCACACTGATAAATAGGCTGTTAACCGTAAATTTGTGTCATGTCCGGACATGGCACAATATTGTAATCACTATTTATTGCGGATTGAGGATATGGCACAAAAATATATGTTTTTTTTAAATATAAAATAAGAATTTTCAAAAATCGATTACTGTTATGAACTACAAAAAAAATATGCTATCAAGAACCATTAAAAACCGATTTTGCTTAAAAATGGATATGGCACAATTGCATTCTCACCCGACGATTAAGTAAAACCACACATCAATACTAAAATATATAGGTACCTATTTAAGTGTTTACCTTCCCAATCATTTCTTCAACTTTTGGTTTCAGTGCTGGGTAACTGAACATGATGTACATTAAGTGGCCTAATTCCGGATTTAATCGATTTTTCAGTATACTTGCTCCCTGAAAAATATATTAGATACTTATGTTTTTATAATATCAATAGGTAACCTAAAAATACTTCATACTTATTGTCAAAACAAACTGGTCAAACAACAATTATTCAGTGAGAGACCCACTTTTCCTGTGAAGTCTCTATACTGTAGGTAGTACATAGTACCTATCCTAGGAAATCGAAGGAAAATGTATATTTAAGTAGGTAGTTTCACTACTAGTCCTAGAAAATTGACAATATTATAACCGGTCTTTAACAAAATAGAGGATAACAAGACCCTTTATTGAAAGAGAATTCTCAACTCATGTAAAGGTGCATGCAGACCAAAAGAGTATTCGCTGTTCTATCCCCCTACTCTACGAAATTCGATCGTTACACGAAACGTGATTCGTTGATTTCGTAGAGTGGGGGATAGAACAGCGAATGCTCTTTTGGTGTGCATGCACCTTTACGTTCTCTTTCTAGAGTCCAAAACGGAGTAATCAGTTCAAGCAAGAGCAGAATTCTTATTTCAAGGAGACGCCTGCTATAAATAGGTAGCATAATGCTAGTCCCGTTTTGTCACTTTCACACTTTCATGCTAGTCACAACGTGACGGCAACGACAACAAATCATAACCCTACAAAAGAAACTCACACTTTGAATGTCCTCCAAAGCTTCCACGTTCAGAAAACTGGAGGAAAAGGCCGGCTGGTCATACTGCTCGAATATAGAGACCAGATCATCCATGTGCTGCCCAGACAGGACAGAGCTGAGGGTGTGGAACTCCTTCACCAGCTCGGGAAGACAGATGGCGAGCTTCGTCTTGTAGATGCATTCGTCCAGGATTTTGGTGACGCGTTCGGTTTGGATTAAAGCTTCTAAGTCAACGGGGGAGAGGGCTGAAAACAGAAATCAATTTTAAGATAGAATTCCTTATAGCTTTCTGATATGAGTTTATCCGTTTATTTGTCGGTCTGATCAATATTCTTACTCAAGTAAAGATAGCACCTAAGTTACGCATGGTTAACGCTGTCGACTGCGTTAAAGTCAAGCCATTACTTATGTTTACATACTAGCTCATGGTAAGTACATATAATTCTGACTGCATTTATTGCCACGTTGTAAATTAAAGATTGTATGGCAATATTGGCAATGCTTATTCGATGAACGTTAAGCAGAAATTGCATTTGGTCGTTCGCCGCAGACATTGTCGGTTCACGGTTGTCTCGCAACTCGCAACTTCGTACGTTTCTACTTCCGGATATAAACCATCAAGTAGTTACTTATATACCTACTTTCATCATGTAAAGGAACTCGTCTCTGGGTATCATCATCATCAGCGACATAGGGTAGAGCTGAGAGGTGGACTATCTCGAATGTACCTCCATCTACAGGTTGTTATACTGAACAACTTTTAATATGGAACTAACCTAGAAATTTCTAAAAAATATTGGCTCTTTCATACAAAATGTCGTTATCGATCGGTCAAAATGTATGAAAAAGAATTTTTTTTTAGATTTTATGATTGGCCCCATATATAAAGATGTTCAGTACAGCCTACTATATCACCGCGTTCAGGGTTTTCAGTGGGTGGTGGGTCATTTGCAGTAAATGTGTACCTTTTAATTTTTATATGCGATAATGGACTGTAATACACCATTTTACTCGGCATCGTGCGTACTTTTCAGTTACGAAACAAAAAAAGTATGTCTCTAATGTCACACTCCAATAATAAAATTTACTTACATTCATCCATATAAAGGTAATCATCTCTGGCGCTAGCACAGGACTCGCTAGGCACGGAGCCGCTTGAAAGCGAAGTCAGCGATGTAGGGGTAGAGGTAGATTGCCTCGATTGGACCTCCATCTAGAGAGGTGGGTAGTAGGGTTAGGCGTTTTTAGTCCAATAAAAAGAACCGCAAATATTTTACGCGTAAATCTGATACATCAGGCTTCCCTATCATTTAAATGTCAATGAATTGTAAGTGAGTTTAGTAAAACGTCCCACTTTGTCGTTTGCCATATAGCCGCTTTGTCAGTTTATTCACAGGAAATCTCGTCTTTATGGCAAGCGACAAAGTGGGACGTTTTACTAAAAACTAACACAATTAGGTAGTTAATAATTTAGGAATGTTAGGTACTAAGTAACACTGTTGTTACTAAGTAATAACCAGTGATCGAAATAAGCAGAGCATATTTATACCTAAACTTCGTAGAACAAAGTCATTAAGCGGAGACTTCCTTGCGATAACATTTTTTCCGGGATATCCGGGATTCAAATTAAAATAAAAAATAAAACGTGTAGGTAGGTACACCTAGAGATTTTAGCAATTAGCATGTAAGAAAACAATTATTTGTATCCCTAATTAATTACCAACTAAACTGACGACAACGGGCAAAAAAATAATAGGTAATAAGATGTAGGTATTTTGAATTGGTCGTCTATTGTAGCAGTCTCAAATAAATTTGAGAAAGTAATAGAATGAGATTCTGAATTCTTCACTATGATATAATCAGGGGTAAAAGCGAAACAATTCAACATGGAAACGACACTATGAACTGCTGATTTAAATAATAAGTGCCTTTAAATTTTTCAAAACAATTCCTGTAGGTAGTACCTACCTACTAATTCTTAAATAAAACTCACTTACCAAAGCCTGATTCACAATAATCAGATAACAATCAGATAACTATTTGTTTTAAATATGGGTTTTTAAATGTTAATCAATAAGCTTAGTTTCAATAGCAACCAAACCGTTTGTAATCAGTTCCTATTATTTGTATCCTTAACAACGGACGGTGGTTGTTATAGAAATAACAATTATCGTACGCATCAACTCTAAAAACATGTTAGCGATTTTGATCTTTATTCGTCAGACATACGTTCTGAAATGTATACATCTTATTGGGGAGACTGTACCTGTGTACCTATTTATGTTTTGTGGCTAGTGGTATTTATAAAAGCAAGTGCATATGGCAACCGAGTTAATATTGCATCGCGCATCGGGATTGCACATAAAACTAAATTAAAAAGGTTTTGCTTTTAACTGACAAATTAATTCAGTAGGTGTTTAACTATATATTCCAACGTCTAGAATTATTCAATTACGTACGAAATTGTTACGTCGGTAAGTAGTGAGCTAGCAAGTTTTACACTTGAGTAAATAAATGATGATGACTTTGTGTTGTGATATAACTTTGTTAATAACTCCTTGTAAATAGTCTTTATAATACAGAATCAATTACATAACATAGGTAACAATTATTTTAAATAGGTAATTAAATCGGAAGCTTATGTCAAGACTTTATTAAGATTCTTAACAACCGTAGGTACCCATCCTTGCATATTTTTTCATTGGGTAGGTACTGTTTTTTACACGTAAATTTACTGGTAACTTATTTAGAACGATATATTTGTTTTCGAATTGACATACTATTTTCCCTTATCACGGTTTTGTTGGGTAAAACAATAAAAATAATTGTAACAATAGAACGTCGGCAACAACGTACAAGGTTCTAAGTTCCTAACAAACTATCAGCACTTTGCACCTAATACGTTGTTGCCATCGAGAAATTGGCACAAAAATAATCATTTTGTAGTTTCAGAGGCTTAAATTAAATCAAAATGCCGAAAAAAGGCAAAGTGAACAAGCTCGCGCGCATGTCCGATGAAGAGCGTGCGCGGTACATCCAACACCGCGCCGACATAGAGGAGGAAGCGCGTCGACGTAAACGCGATCTCATCGCACTCTTCATTAAGGTGAGAGCGCCAACCCAACAAGCTCGCGCGCAAGTCCGATGTACAGCGCGCGCGCTACCTGCAACACCGCGCCGACATAGAGGAGGAGGCGCGTCGACGTAAACGCGATCTCATCGCACTCTTCATTAAGGTGAGAGCGCCAACCCAACAAGCTCGCGCGCATGTCCAATGAAGAGCGCGCGCGCTACCTCCAACACCGCGCCGACATAGAGGAGGAGGCGCGCCGACGTAAACGCGACCTCATCGCACTCTTCATTAAGGTGAGAGCGCCAACCCAACAAGCTCGCGCGCATGTTCGATGAAGAGCGCGCGCGCTACCTCCAACACCGCGCGGACATAGAGGTGGAGGCGCGTCGACGTAAACGCGATCTCATCGCACTCTTCATTAAGGTGAGAGCGCCAACCCAACAAGCTCGCGCGCATGTCCGATGAAGAGTGCGCGGTACTTGCAACACCGCGCCGACATAGAGGAGGAAGCGCGTCGACGTAAACGCGATCTCATCGCACTCTTCATTAAGGTGAGAGCACCAACCCAACAAGCTCGCGCGCATGTTCGATGTACAGCGCGCGCGTTATTGCAACACCGCGCTGACATAGAGGAGGAGGCGCGCCGACGTAAGCGTGATCTCATCGCACTCTTCATTAAGGTGAGAGCGCCAACCCAACAAGCTCGCGCGCATGTTCGATGAAGAGCGCGCGCGCTACCTCCAACACCGCGCCAACATAGAGGAAGAGGCGCGTCAGCGTAAACGCGATCTCATCGCACTCTTCATTAAGGTGAGAGCGCCAACAAGATCGCCAACATGCTCGGCAACATGTCTGCCACACTGATGTAGACGAAGACCTGCAGCACCATGCTGATATAGAGGAAGAGGCACGCCGAAGTAAACGCTATCTCATCACACAACCATACTAATTTTATTAACTACTGTAAAATTTTGTCTGTAAACCCGGTCGTGATTGAGCTCTCGTTTAGGCAATCGGAAAATGAGATTTTTTGTGGCTCACCCGTGAGGGGTTAATACTTTCGTCAACTGTACCTACTCATGAGAAAATATTTGTTTTTCTGGTAGTGTCTTAACAATTTGGATCTATATCTATACTTATACTAATCAAGGCTAATTTTCAGAACAAACTCGACAAGGAGCAAGCGTACAGCCGAACTAACACCGCGAAATTGAATCAGGCATGGCGGTATATCTTGCGACGCGTGAAATGCAAGCAAATGGCTCTAGAAATACAGGTAGGTAAGCTATAAAACCATTGAATATCCAAAAAATATAAATATTAAATTAAATATCAAAGAAAAAACATATTTCCCCAACGTCCGGTATAGGATTTGAGCCCACGTTTTCGACTACGTCTTAATGAACACCGGGCGACTTTCTCGGGTGCAATTTCTTATACCTGGGTCGCGTTTTATAAAGTTACAATTTACAATTTCGCTGTTTGCCTCCCTTTCTAGCCGATATGTGCGTGCGTTAGAGAGGCAAACAGCGAAATTGTAAATTGTAACTTTATAAAACGCGACCCTGAGCGCTTGGCCAAAGCTATAGTCGCAGTCGTAAGCAATACACTGTGCTTGTTGCAGTTGTGGCTCCTACTTTTATCACCTTGGGATTCTAATATAGTGAGAGAGATGGTTCTGGCATATCAATGACTACCATTGACGTCAGTAATGAGTAAATTTTTGTGCCCTATTAATGAAAATTTTAAATTGACTGCTTTGATTAGCATTTTGTATAACTTAAGTACTTAGTAGGTAGGTACCTATCTTAAACTGTTGGTTTTCCAGATAAAAAATATAAATGATAAGGTCTATAAATAAGTTGGCTCTTGGTGTCATAGTTATAAAAGTTAAAAACAACTAAGATTTTTTGATATTGTTTAAAAAAGGTACTAGTCAAGAGTCGAGCACACTGCACCGGATTTTTATCTTAAAGACTGGTAAATCTTGGGGTACAGAGTTTTCCGAACTACCGGTTAGGTGGAGTCAATTCATTCTCTGCCGTATGCAGTGTTTTTGTGTTAAATCTGATTTCAGGGTGCCATGAGCAGTTTCAACTTCATGGTGGAGCGTAAGGACCGGCTCCTGGCGTCGCTGACGAGGGCCGTCGAGGACTCCGACGAGCAGCACCGCCGAGCCTTCCAAGCGAACACGGAGATGCTCAGCTACTTCTTAAGTAAGCCAAAAGAACATGCGAGGGAAGTACTTTTATGGCAATTGGGTTTGTCCCCTGTAGCTACAATTGCTACAAAAGACGCCCGAATTTATATATCAGGGTGCTTAGACAAGTTGCCAATCGCTAGCGCTTCATCGTCAATCGTAAGCGAAAGGCAGCTAACTGTCTTTGTCGCACTAATATGAAAGAGTGACAGAGAGCGAAAACTACGATACGCTAATAAGCGCTAGCGCTTGGCAACTTGGCTAAGCATCCAGCCGCCCTATCGCGAACACCGAAGTCCGTAAATTTCAGGGATTTGTCTCTGTCACTCTAATAATGCCTATGTTGAAGTACCCGAAATTTACGATTTTCTGTGTTCTCGTTAGTAGTCCCGGACTAATATATTATCATTTCCAAGTTCAGTAATAATACCAAAACACTGGTCTATTTCTGATCTGATCACGCTCAGTCCTAAGGGTACCGTAATGGAATGATTCCATTTTGCCAATTTGTATTCCTATGTAGTCTCAATTCAGCCTCTGTAGCCTAGTTGGCAGTGACCCTGCCTATGAAGCTGGAGGTGCCGGGTGGGTATTTCTCAGAGCGTAAATGGACATCTCATTCATCTGGTCACGTTTTTTTGGAAGTTTCTGCATCTTTTGGTACCATTTTCGGTCGTCGGATACAGCACCCGTTTCTCTATAAGACAACCAAAACCGATTTCAAATCATTGAGCCACTTCCAAAAAAACGTGACCTGATGAATGAGATGTCCGTTTACGCTCTGAGAAATACCCGGGTTCGAATCCCGGCGAGGGCATTCTTTGTGTATTTATTTATCACAAATGTTTGTTCCTTGGTCATGGCTGTGTATGTATCTAAGTATCTATACGTATCTATCTATTATACAGGGCGTCCCACGGCGATGCCACATGGAGGGAAAGTACCTTAAATATCATAGATAGCGTATTTTGCTGAAAGAAGACTTTATTTTATTTTTAAGACTCAGTAAAATTGCATTCAAATTTTTTTGATTTAAAAAAAAAAAAAATTGTATGAAAAAAAAAATATCGCCTTGTCAGAGGAAACATAACTTAATTATCCTAAATGAGCATCTTACAGAAATATCGAAATAATGTCTTCTTTCAGTAAGATGCTCATTTACAATAATTAAGGTATGTTTCCTCTGACAAGGCGATATTTTCTTTTCCATACAATTTAAAAAAAAAATCAAAAAATTTGGAGACAAGTTGGAATTTGTTTTTCAAATCGAAATAATGTCTTCTTTCTGTAAGATGCTCATTTACGATAATTAAGGTATGTTTCCTCTGACAAGGCGAAACTTTTTTTTCATACAATTTTTTTTTTTAATCAAAAAAATTTGAATGCAATTTTACTAACTTTTAAAAATAAAATAAAGTCTTCTTTCAGCAAAATACGCTATCTATGATATTTAAGGTACTTTCCCTCCATGTGGCGTCGCCGTGGGACGCCCTGTATATATCGTCGCCTGGTACCCACAACACAAGCCTTAATTGAGCTTACCGTGGGACTAGGTTGATTTGTGTAAGAAGTCCCAAGATATTTATTTATTTGACGGCGGCGTCATCATGTAGAATCTAAAATGTGAAAAATATCCAATAGTAATCAATGTACAAAAACAACAGCTGCACCTGACCTGACCGATCAGGCGATCACGCCAGTATGACGTCACGCCACCTGCACCCGCCCGGACCCTCTAAGTCCTATAAGTAACCTGACTGATGGTTGGTGGGGGCATTAACAGCCTCTCATCACCGTCCCCAAATGACGGTGCAACGACCGTCCCACCCTTGTGGGATGCGACCCGGCCACAGCTGCAGTAGCGGAAACGCGGGAGCAGACACACATACTCCAGGAGGAGTATCGTTTGTATATTCATTCATTCGGTGGGGGCATTCTTGTCATCGAAATGGTCAGTTGCAGACGTTGTCTCATACGCTTTGTTATTTTAAGATTGATGTTTTAATATCGCGAATTGGTGAAGAATAAACCACTGCTCAAATACGAAGTTGGTAATTGTCTCATTCATTGGACCCTAAACCCTACTCCTATTATAATAACAGAGGAGACGCCAATATCAGAAGTGCCGAACCTAAATTCGCCATCAAATCAAGTCTACATTCGCTTAAATGTTGGCCTATTCGGTTGGATTGGACGCAGTAGAAAGCTGTAGCTACGAGTAGTATTTTCGCCCATTCTCTGTCAAAGATGATTCCATCGGATCCGAACATACCAGAATCGATCAAGAGAATTTTCTCCGCGGTTTCACACCTAAAACTAAGGAATGTGGAAGCCACCTATAAAGAGAGTGATCCCAGGAGTTTCATCAATAAAACTACGTACATCGATACAGTAGTTTCGAGAGAATTGCAAATTATGCTAAGAAATTGGTCACCGTGGTGAAGATTATGACGGCCGTTTGAACAAAAACAAACCAACCTAAATCTACTGTTCCCTGCTACGTGTGCAACTACATCAACCACGACGCTACTTTCTGTCCTATGCGGTACAAGAAACGAAAGGAAGATGGAACTTCAGCTACGGGCAACAATACCTACCGCAAATACCAGCAAACAAGTGATAATTTTAACTGCTTTGCATGGCTCTTTGAGCCTGGTGTAGAATATAATTGTGACTAAGCAGTCATATTAATTGCAATATTGGTGAGTCATTTCTTGAACAAGCAGTTTTGAGAAGTATCTTAATAATCCCGTAATTAACAATCTGCACGTACAATATAGTACATGATTTATCATTCGATTTTACCGATCACGAATTGTGTCCCAATTTCCGGTACCTATAACTTTTCTGAGACATTGATGCGTAATTATTGTTAAATAAACAATAATTTGTTTGATAGTTGGTCAATTGACAAAAACTTAACGAGATAAGAAACAAATCGTCAACGTCGTGAAAAAAAAAAAAAAAAATTTTCAGCAACTTTATCGATAAACACCCAAACACGTGAATAAGTACAATCGGAGAAATTAAATCAATTTGATTGGTTACTTATCTCTTGGTTATTTCCAACTGAATCTAAACCCATGTAGCTAGTAATAAAAAAAACGCTAAAATCGCAATGCGTATGTGCGATTATAATATCAGACCCAATAGGTGCCCTTTGCCTTTGAATAGTTACCAAATTGATAAATGGCATGGATTAGTGGCCAAATTGATAAATGATCCGGATTTTTTTTAGGAACATATAGCTTCTGGTTTAAAGTTCACAAAGACTGAACTAATTAAAACAAAAAAAAAGATACTAAAAAAAAAACAAGCCAATACCAATTAAATATCTTTTGGCTTAATAAAAAAAAAAAAGAAAGCCCTTTCACACTGCCCTAAGACTTGACGCTAAAATACTTGCTCACACATATGACGCGTTGACGGCGTCAGAGTTCAGTGCCCGTCGACATCAATAAATTACTATCTAAAGTAGGATTTTTATTTAAATTCTGCGTTATCATGAAAATGACAACAAAGTAGTCTAAATTTAAAGTCTTCTGAAGAAGTATTTAAGACTAAATGTCCAAAAAATTAAGCAAAATAAAAAATGTATGCACCGGGTACCTACCTATAAAAATTACAAACGCTGAAATCTGTTGTCACATGTCACTCGTATCAGTTTGAAACTTTAGCAGTTGTAAGTGGTAGTCGTAAAACACTTTTGTCATTAAGTTATGGTCGAAAATTACAAGATTTACTGATTACAATATAATATAGTGATTTAACTTCCTTAGAAGTGCGGTATCAATAACTTGACTGCAAAAAACAACTTTAATAAATCATGAAAGCGATTTTTAAATTTCAAAAATATAAAAAAATACCATTTCAGTTAAAGTACGTAAAGTTGGGTGATATTTTTCTTTTTCAAAGCCTCGTTTGGAGTGCTACATATCACATAGCATCTCAAAATTGTACGTAAAGCATGATAGAAAAATGTCTCATTATTGTTGGCAATCTTGATCAACGGCACTTATTCGTTGACATCCTTTACCTAGAAACGTTGACAACAGGCAAAAATCAAAACTAACAGCCTTTATTCAGGACACTTTGATTTTTAAAATGAGGTGTGCCTATAACTTGGCACAGGTCGGCATCAAAGTATATTTAATTTGATTAACTAATTGACTTTGAATATAATAAAAAGCGTCTGCCAATTTCTTGGATTTCCATGTTTTCAGCACATGATAATAGACAAATAGTAATAATAATTTAACACGATAATAATGTGATTAAGTTACGGCGTCAGAATTTCACTGCTAATGAGCGTTGAAGTGTTGTCATTTTCGTTGCACAAATGTAAATGAGAATTGCAATTAATTAATTGTGAAAATTATAGAGTTTGAGACATGCTGTCTATTGGTGAATAATTTTACACGACCTCTAGGTCAGGATAAGCTCATGACCTTTTTCAATTTATTATTTACGCTGGTTTTACTGTATAATAGTGTTGATTCTTAGTGTTAATTTTTGTGACATAGTGTAGTTAAATCTACAAAAAAATTCGCCGTTCACTCTGTAGTTTAAAAAAAAAAAAAAAAACTTGTACAATATTCATATTAAAGTTATTAGTTCCCAGTTAAAATAGCAATTTTCTTGTTCTCCCATAGTAAACTTATCACTGATTGGCAACCGTGATGTCACAATTTGAAACAAATTTGGGTGGCAGCCTTTAACCCGGCGAGCATGAGGTGAAAAAATGTCATTGGAAAAAAGACTTTGTCATTATTGACATAAGTGACAGGGGTGGGTATGAGATACCCTGGGTCATGCTCCCCGGGTTAAGGGCCTTGTAGGAATGTTAAAACTTTAGTCCTGTAATTCGACTTTAGTGTTACTTTGATGACATAGATAGTTGATATTCACAGAAAACTGCATCAGTTGATACAAAAAAATTGACACAACGACTTTTGTTCTAACTTCCCTAAAAAAAAAAAAAAAAGTGAAGTTCTAGAATCTATCGCTTGACGGCGAGCTTGCAATCGTGACTAAATATCGTTTTAAAGGAAATATACCAACACATCAGCAAAAAAAAAGTAAAAAAAAAAAACACAAGAACTGGCGACCAACGTTGTGCCCCTGAAATCAATATTATCTTAAAATTACGCTCACATGGTCAGAAATATCACATACCATATATCATCAAAGAATATTATGCAGTGAAATCGATCGAAGTAAGTCAACAAAATTGCTGCTTATCTTACCTCACTCTTTGATCTGGTCAGTTAGTAATCTAGTGCATAGTAAAATACCTGGGTTAAAAAAAAAAATGAAAGTCCAATTGGTTTCAAAACATCCCAAAAGTAAAGAAAAAAAAAATCTTAGGTACTTACAATCTAAATATCAGAGAGTCGTTCAGATGTTCAGCAAATACAACGTACATGTTCCATACGAAAAAAACATTTTCTTGACTTTCTGGGAATATTGAGCGTAAAGTGAGCGCGAGAAAATTTGAAGAATCGCGGGTTGGCAAAAAAATATTCCAAATGCAATTCGAATAAATCAAAATTTGTGTTTAATCTATGGCCTGTTTGTGGAACATTTGGAAGAAAAATATTTTGGTTGTTTATTTCATATGTTTGCAATGGTAATGAAATAAAATTGAAATTGAATTTTGTGTCTACAAGAAATGTGTTAAAAGTGCAGCCGCTACAACATAGCTAAGACAGGTGGCAGGAATTATGAAAATAATATTTCATTTGGTCAACTCAAAACAAATTTCTGAGCAATGACAAAAGCGTGAAAAGTGGTTATTGTTCGATGTAAATTGCCGGTTTAAAATTGAGGTCATATTTGAATTTGGTTTACGTTGCTATGTCAAAAAAAATCTAGATAGTCTATAAAAAAAGCATTGACTTATGTCTCATTACAATAAACATGTATAAGGAGAATAACTGGTCACGCTGAGGGCGAAATGTGGATTTAAAAAATAATGATAAAAAAAATAGAAACATAAAAGTAAATATAAAAAAAAACAACATAACAAAAAAGTAAAAACAAAAAGTTACGTAAGCGGTCTAGAATTAACATTATACTAGATATAAAAAAAAAGAGATAATAAAAAAAAAAATTGAAAATTATAGTCAACTAGTCATGATGACGTGACGGCGGCGTGTCACATTGACAATAGTTTGATTCGTTTTGTCACTATAACCATTTGCCAAATGTTATTGATAATGACAGCATATTGTTGAGAGATAGTAGCTTTCCAAAAGAAAAAAAAATAGAATAAAACTAAAAAAGGGAGTACAAAAATATGATTGAAGGGATATGCCGGACCAATCAGTTTTAAGCACGCTAAAGGGACAAAGTATTAGTGTCCGGTCTAGCCAATAAAGATGAGTGTATGTTGATTGAAAGATGTCGGGTCGGACCAATCATTTCGCTAAAGGGACAAAAACAATAATGTCCGGTCTAGCCAAGGAAAAGATACGTTTTGATTGAAGGACACCGGACATAACTCCGCTAAAGGGGCAAAAAGAACAATGCCCGGACTAGCAGGTAAAGAAGAAGTGACTCCTCTAGTGTCATGCAGAAGGATCTAAGAGGCTAGTCCTGACGTTCGGCCCAGGCTAACCTGATTCATCATTTGTGGTATCAAGCCAAGATAATTTATCAGTCAGGATGATCGAACAGTTAAAGTCATTCTTTCGATTCTGATATGCTTTGTTGTAAAGCTGCACGCACGAGGACGTGCGTATGTCAGTATGGCCGTGACGGCGGCGTCATCATGTAGAATCTAAAATGTGAAAAATATCCAATAGTAATCAATGTACAAAAACAACAGCTGCACCTGACCTGACCGATCAGGCGATCACGCCAGTATGACGTCACGCCACCTGCACCCGCCCGGACCCTCTAAGTCCTATAAGTAACCTGACTGATGGTTGGTGGGGGCATTCTTGTCATCGAAATGGTCAGTTGCAGACGTTGTCTCATACGCTTTGTTATTTTAAGATTGATGTTTTAATATCGCGAATTGGTGAAGAATAAACCACTGCTCAAATACGAAGTTGGTAATTGTCTCATTCATTGGACCCTAAACCCTACTCCTATTATAATAACAGAGGAGACGCCAATATATTTATAAGGTAAAAAATCGTTATATTTTAACATATTCAATTAAAAACAGGACATTAAGTACTATCCTCTTTTTAGAATGATATAACTGTAGTAGACAAAATAAATAAAACAGCACTATTAATAGACATAGCAATACCGAACACCCATAACATCCAAAATACAATAGCTGAAAAATTGTCCAAATACACCGATTTAAAAGACGAAATAGCCCGGATATGGAAGCTAAACCATGTTTCTATAATACCCATTGTTTTGTCTACTACAGGTATAATCCCACAACAATTGCATACATCCTTAAAGTCATTATCGTTGCCGCAATCCTCTTATACAGTTATGCAAAAAGCTGTAATTTTAAATACATGCCGAATCGTCCGAAAATTTTTACAGAATGACATACAGCTACCCAGTTCACAAACTCAAACATCCGTGTCATCTGCCCAGCCACCTAGTGTTTAAGTGCGGTTAATGTTTTAGTTACATTAATTATGAAATGCACTTGGCTTCGGCCCGTGTATTTCATTACGCCAGTGTACCTAGTAGGTATACTGAGAAATGTAAAGAACCTAACAAATAATAATAATAATAATAATCGTTTATTGCAAACCATGGTACATACAATAGGTGTTAATACTAAACAAATAGAACCACATGGCACCCTGCAGGGTATGGCAATGTTTGACAATTTGACATGTTATAATCTAAATTTAATTTATAAATGATCCTGCATATATTCTTCTATGGTATAATAGGTTTTTTTTATTAGGATGGACTTAAGTTTATCAGTGAATAAAGGTATTTTTTGTATTGTTTTTATTTCGGAGGGTAACTTATTATATATTTTGATTGCACGGTAATATGGGCCTTTTTTGTAGATATCGAGGATCGGCTCTGGTAGGATAAGTTTGTCATTACGGCGCGCACTCTTATTGAATTCAAAAAGATGGATGTTATTTTTAACGAATATGGTTATTTGTAGGATATAAAGAGAGGTAAGAGTTAATATTTGAAGGTTCTGAAAATGAGTTTTGCAACTGTCAGTTTGGGAAATATTGGTTAATATACGGATACATTTTTTTTGCAGTGTGAATATATCTTGGGCGTCGCTGCTGTGTCCCCACAACAGCAGACCGTAGCTCAGCCAGGACTGTGCGTATGCATAGTATGCTGACAAAGCACACTGGATGTTCGTGTTAGATTTCAGTATGTTCAATGCGTAAAGAAACGATGATAATTTTGATTTTATTTTAGTTATATGTTTTTTCCAGTCAATATGGGTATCTATAGTTAGTCCTAATAGGTTGCATTCAGTTTCTTCTTTAATGTTTAAGTCCTGTAGTAATGGTGTCAAGTCGGTCGGTCGTTTTTGATAGGGTCTAAATTGTATAATTTTTGTTTTTGTTGTGTTTATAATAAGGTTATGATCTTGTAGCCATTGTGATATGTTAAAGAACGTTTCCTTTATCTGTGAGAAATTATAATCGGGGCTGTTATCATATTTGAATAAAAGGGAGATATCATCGGCGAATGTAACACAATTATGGTTGGTTATTTTTGGGAGATCATTGATATAGATCAAGAATAACAAACATCCCAGTACGCTGCCTTGGGGGATCGAACTATTGACTGTTTGCCATTGTGAATGTATTTTGCGTAGTTGTCCAGAATCTATATGGTGGTGTTCAATTTGGACAAATTGCTGTCTATTACTCAGGTACGACTTTAACCAATAGTAGGCATTTCCGCGGATACCGATTTCATATAATTTAGATAAAAGAATTGGATGGGATACTCTGTCATAAGCTTTGGATAAGTCTAGCAAGAGGCCGATAGCATAGTTTTTATTTTTAAGACAATCGAGAATATTTTGGATGTAAGTGTAAACCGCTAGGGTAGTCGAACGTTTCTGGCGGAAACCAAATTGATTTTCATCTAATAGCTGGAATTTTTCTAGAAATTTGTAGATTCTGTCTGACATGCATCTTTCGAACAATTTAGATATGGTGGGTAAGAGAGCGATGGGTCTATAGTCGGAGAGGTCGTTTTGTTTCCCGCCTTTTTTAAGGATAGGTTTGATTGCTGCTATTTTAAGTTTTTCGGGAAAACAACATTCATTGAATGACTGATTAATAAGAAATGTAATGGGTGGTGTCAACTCAATATTACACGCCTTTATTAATGTAGAAGGTATTTCATCAAACCCGCTACTATGTTTATTCGGGAGATTTTGAATAATTTTTTGGACTTCTTGTTCAGTGACTGGATGGAGGAACATTGAGTTTACAGAGGGATTGGGGCTTGGTCGACCGGGCGGATTGCTAGTAGTATTATGGCCAACCGAATTAAAATATTCATTAAATGCATTAGCTATTGCTTGTGGACATTTAACTTTAGTGTTTTGTAATTTTAATTCTATATTTTTATGTCGCTTTTGGTTATTTTTTCCGGTTATATTTTTAATTACGCGCCACATTGTTTGAATTTTATTTTTAGAATTATTCATTTCGTGTATGTGGTTAAGTCTCTTTGATTTTTTTATACATTTGCTGAGTATTTTGGAATATGATTTAAAGTGGTTTTTTAATGTTGTATCGTTTTTTTGGTTTACCATAATTTTTAGAATTCTTTTGTGACGGCATGACTTTTTAAGGCCCTTTGTGAGCCAAGTCTTTTTATTACTGTTTATACATTTAATGTTTTTTAAAGGAAAGAATTTGTCAAATAGTTTAAACAGGTGGTAATGGAATAGATTATAGTTAGCATTAATGTTATCATGGTGGACTAATAAATTGTGCCATTCTATGTTATTTAGGGCGGCTTTGAAGTTAGACATATTGTTTTCGTTGAATTTTCTTTTACGTGTATACATGTCACTTAGCGTGTTAGTATTATTATTAAATTTATAAATTAGACATTTGTGGTCTGAGAAGCCCTGGTCTTCTACGTATACATTAAAGAGTTTATAATTAGAAAATATGAGATCAATACAAGTTGCACAGTTAGTGGTTAATCTAGTGGGCACATCTACAATTTGATGGAGGTTAAGCTCAAGCATAATATTACTGAGCCGTTCATAGTGTGTGGACTTCTGGAATTTATTTAAATTAAAATCACCGGCTATAATAATATGCTTGTCACTTTTGGTTTTTAACTTATTTAACAGTTTTTCTATTATTTCGAAAAATATGTTAACATTTCTATCAGGTCGATACACGGTAACTATTACAACATTGGGCTTAATTTCTATTCCA
Organism: Thaumatotibia leucotreta; assembly: GCA_025490895.1. NCBI lineage: Eukaryota > Metazoa > Arthropoda > Insecta > Lepidoptera > Tortricidae > Thaumatotibia > Thaumatotibia leucotreta. Next base: position 31,552 of record JALPQI010004325.1, on the reverse strand, counting down.
CAGCACTCAATTATGCCCTCTACTGACAAGGCTGCGACATCGGGTATTTCCTTGAATTCGATGCCTTCCTTTATGAAAATAGCGGTGCCCCCACCTTTCTGTATACTTCTGCAGTAATTGGCGCCAAGAATATAACCGTAAAGGTGCATGAGGTTTTTATATTCTTCTTTGAACCATGTTTCTGTTAAAGAAATAACTTGATGCTGATTATCTTGTAAATAATTTTCTAATATGTCCATTTTATTTTTCAGGCTTTGGACGTTTTGTACGAATATTGAAAAGTCAGTCTCGAAAGGAATGGTTTTGGGTTTGTTTCGGTTGTGTGTCCTCTATTAAGGCGTTAACATTATTTTCTTGTGTTATTGGGAGATTATTCACTGTGGGGGATTCGCATGCGTGATCCTGATCAAGTTTGTGTTCATTCTTATCTTGTTGTGGGCTGGTAGGATCATAAACCTTACCGTTCACGATTAGTTGGTTGCCTATAATAACTGCATGGTGGCCTTGGCGTCTCGCTTCTTGTAGTTGCTTCACTAGTTGTCTTCGTGCTCGGAGTGACTGTTCATTATAATATTCTGTGACAGAAAGGCCAGTATTTCTAAATACATGTTTATTTTGCAGTATGTGTCTTGTTAGTTTCTTACTCATGAGTTCAATTGCAAGTGGTCTCCTTTGTGCTTTTTTTTCCGATGCGGTGCGTTTCCTCAATGTAGATATCCATATTAATATTCATTAAGTCTCGGAAAATGTACGTTAGTCGTTCGTGAATATAATATAAGTTCTGTTTCGCCGTAGTGCTCGTCTAAGCCATGTAATACAATAGTTTTGTATTGACTTTCTGCGTCAATATCGGGAGGTGTCATGGTACTTCTTTGGGTATTTTTAATTTCCTCTTGCAGTTTAAGATTCTCGTTTTCGAGTAGTTGAATTTTCCGACTTAGTTCAGTGATGTTTTCTTTTACATTTACTTGTTCGGTAGAATCAGCGTTGATGTTGTGATTCAAACTTTTAATTTGTGCTGTACGTATTTCCTCTTGTAGTTTAAAATTATCTTGTTCTAAGGTTACCATTTTTAGGCTTAAGTTATTTATGCTTTCTTTTATGAGTCTTTGCTCTTTAGAAAGGTCATTTGTTGTTTGGGTTATTTCTGTTTTAAGTAGAGCGATTGCTGCATAAATTTCATCTTGTAAATTAGACTTCATCTGTGCTATAGTGTTTTGCTGATGTGATGACAGTTTTTGATCCAATAACTTACTGAAAGCATCCATGGTCATCGATTTTTCAGTAACGTCTGTTTCAGAAAAGTTTGATGAGTTCAAAGTGTCGCCGAGTACACTTACATCGGAGGAGTCATTATTTGTGAACTGGGAATTATACATGGCTTTGGCTGTCGCGGGAGGTTTCGGTCTCAGATTCATTTTTGTATAGGTCTTGTTTCTTGTGGTCGTTACAGGTGTTGGTGTGAGTGGTTTATTAGCAATTTGTTGTTTAATAGGGACCTTCTTACTCGAGGTTACACTATTCTCCGTTCCGTTTGAATCATGCACATCGGCACGCACTTTAAATGGCATAGACCTGACAGGTACTGGTATATTTGTATTATCGCCCTTCGGTTGTTTGGATTTGCATGTAACGCACACCCAGGTTAATTTACGATTTGGGCTCATCGTACTAAAAAAGCGCTTTTCTGCATTGGCACATTGAAGGCAGGATGACTCTTTACATTTGGAGCATGATAAGAAGCACCTATCGGTTATCAATATTTCACATCCTGCACAACTGATTCTATCAACTGGCGCCATCTTTCCGATCGGCGGCCGATACCTGTATCTTTTTAGTGCGTGATATCTTGCGGCAAAAATGTCCTAGTTTTGCATGTTTCAGGTATAGATGTCGCTGTCACAATACTTGCTGAATATTAGTGTTTTAATATATATTATTGTTTATTGTATATTCACAGACAATTTGCGAGGCACTATTTAAACTATGGTTTTCTGGTTATTGTTCAGTATAAATCAATAGAATTAGTGATGTTTACATTAGAGGTCACTGACACTTGGGCACAGCATCACTTACGGCAATTATTTTTATGAAAGTTTTATATCACACCAAAAGTTTGTGTAGTTTTCTTGTGTATTCTGTAGCTTACTTGGAATTAAAAACAACGATTATAACTCACTTTCCACAAAAGTTAATTACTTTCTAGTTCTATTTTTAGATATTATACACTAGTGTTTGGGGTTAAGTTTCGCGGGCACTTGTTATTGTCTTTTCACGTTAATAGGAAGTTATTTAATTGTTGTCTACACTTGTGTTATATATTTAAAGTTAGTTAATCACTTTTATCACGACATATGACGTTGGAATTATTGTTTTTACATTTTATTTAGTTTAAAATACGCGGGACGATGTTTTCATGGCAGTGTTGCCATGTTGTCAATATGAATAACAAACCGTAAATAGAAATGCTTAGTCAATCAAATTAAACTGTATACTATCCTCAAATGCTCCTTGTTATTTTAGTGCACAGTAACTGAGGAGTATATTTTCAAAAGAGCTTATTTCCACACTGTTAAAAAGATTTATTTTCGGTTTTAATAAGAGAAATACCTATTGACAAAGTGGAAACGCTCGCTAGCTTTGGGAGGAAGTGGCCAGCGCTTTGGTCTTTAGTTACTTTAACCAGATTTTGGCATACAATTTGCGTGAATACCTACTTATCTAAAAAAACGTTGGCAATGAATACCCCGCTGTATACACTTAAGTTGGTACTTAAATATAATATTTAAACTGTATTTATGCATGTAGCAAAGAAATGCTAAATAGTCAGACAGAAAGAAAATCCTGAAAAAATTGTCGAATACCTAATTGGTATATCTGGCGACCTATAGGCAAGATCGCCCACAGGCTTAAGGTGCGTTCAAACCAAAAGAGCATTCGCTGTTCTATCCCCCGTTCTACGAAATCAACCAATCACGTTTTGTGTAACGATCGAATTTCGTAGAGTGGGGGGTTAGAATAGCGAATGCTCTTTCGGTTTGAACGCACCTTTAGTTTAGCTATACTCGTACAAATCAAATTGGTAATGCAGCGAGTAATTATTCTGGAATGGAAACGATGCCTTGGGTGACATTAGGATTTTTTGATTTATTGTTATTTGTCGTATAAACTAAAGTCTGTGATTTCAACACCAGTATATTTTCTCCAGGCATAGGCTCGCAACGCCTCGACAAGCTGCAAGCCGAATATGAGCACCAGAAAAACAGTCTCCTAGACAGCTGGGATAAAGAGGAATGCGACAAGATCGAGAGCCAAGAGCAGGCGGAGATGAAACTGACGCTCATCACGTATATACAGGACAGGGATTTCCAGGCTGATAGGAAGGAAAAAGAGCTGCAAAGGGCTACTGCTAAAAATGATGCGCGATTAGAGGTATTTGAGTACAGGGTGCTTAGACAAGTTGCCAATCGCTAACGCTTAATTAAGCGTCAATCGTAAACGAAAGGCACTGATATGAAAAAGTGACAGAGAAGGAAAATTACGATACGCTACTAAGCGCAAGCGATTGGCAACTTGGCTAAGCATCCTAAGGGCTACCACGATCCACTAATGCCATTCAGTTTAGGGCCTAAACTGAAACGTAAAATGTGTCTGTTCCAAATAACTGGCAAAAACTGACAAGCCGAACCTAAACTGAAGCGCATTTAAGAGGTCATGGTAGCCCCCTGCACGAGTAACCAAGTTGCTAATCGCTGAAGGTGCGTGCAGATCAAAAGAGCATTCGCTGTTCTATCCCCCTACGCTACGAAATTCGATCGTTTCGCGAAACGTGAGTCGTTGATTTCGTAGAGTGGGGGATAGAACAGCGAATTCTCTTTTAGTCTACACGCACCTTTACGATCAGTAGCCGTACCATGTCTTGGCAGAGAATCAGCGTTTTCGTATTCGTGTTAAGTTATAAAGTCAATGGCACTGGGACCCCACGGGCCCATGCCACTCGAGACACCAAATAGCATGAAAATATGGAACCGGAACCCCTTTATAGGTACCGAGTTGGCTAATAATACAGATGGTTTTGTATTCAAAATTGGAAATATTTCGAATTTGCTATTGCATAGAAAAAACAAAATGTGTAAGTACGAGTACAGAATGTAACGAAAATAGTTCAAATCCGCTCCATAGTAAGTAGATACGTTCAGTAGTGATTCGTTGCGGGTTACAGTATTTATTTTTTTTATTATTTGAAATAGGCTTACTCATGGCCACAGACTAGCCAAGGGCAGAGACGTGGCCTACGATGGAGTGAGATTGCCCAGAAGGTGCCTATTCACCCTTGACTTGAAATTATGAAAAACCTCGCCCCGTCCGGCTATTTAATTCCATCCTCCATACAAAAAAATCTCCAAAAAACATAATAATGCCTACATATCAAACCAATCAGGAAAATACGAGTAAACAAGTATAATTTCAAATTGATAAGTAATACATTATAAACTTTCCTGTACATATGTATACCTATGTATCTATGTATACAACTGTAATGACGCATCTACTGATGTTTATTGCTTACCGATCATTTATTTAATATTAAATACATTTATAACGTAATGCGGTTTAAATAATTTATACAGTAGTCAGTAAATGAAACAAAAAACATTGTAATAATGCGAAAAAATAATTACCCAATTTACCCATTAAAATATTCTCGAAAATTTTCATTTCATTTAAAGCAAAGAGAGGGCGTTCTATCAATATTTTGGTATAGTTATTTACCTACTGATAAAAATCATAAACACTGGGTCTGAATAATATTTTGATTAATATTCTGGCAATTACGTAGGTACTACAATACAAAACATTGTTTGTATGGTGATTAACTATACGTATATTTCATAGAAAGTATTGGTAAAGATCAAAAAACATCTAAAAATATAAGTATTAGTATGACACACAAACACTGGTTAAAACTGAATTAGTCTTTAGTACTTCATCTTAAAGTCATCTTTCCAATCATCACAATTCGCCCGGCCTTTTTCCGATAAGCACATCATCAGATTCTTCGAAAATTCACACTTGTCTTCTGTATTTTCTGAAACATATTTTTTTTAATAGTACGATGAAGTTGGGTAAGGATGCAATCCTATCTATCGACGATCGATTGGCATTAGCCAGTCGAAAAAAGCTCTATGCCAATGTCATTAGGTAAGACAGTGTGAAATTATGTCGATCAGACATCAGGGTGCTTAGCCAAGTTGCCTATCACTAGCGCTTAAACGTCAATCGTAAGCGAAAGGCAGCTAACTTGTTTTGTCGCACTAATATGCAAGAGTGACAGAGAGGGAAACTACGATACGCTACCAAGCGCTAGCGATTGGCAACTTAGCTAAGCATCCAGGATATTCAGGATCCGGCCAAATCTTCTTGACAGCTAGAGACTTCCTATCTGGATAAAATCATTTATCGATAACAGTTCTAAATACTATCCAGGCATCGGATTCCGTGGGAATCGGACCACGAAATCAGATGTCTGAGTCGATCATCTCACCTTAGCTCGACGTCAGCCGGTAAATAAAAGTAAGAGCTAAGATGAGTTTAAATATTAGATATCAAATTAATTAATTATTACATATCAAAGATAAAAAATACCGAAGCTTGCCAACGTCGGACGTGGGATTTGAACCCACGTCCAGATCTAGCGGTCAGTGATGGTAAACTACGGTATTTTCAAAAAAATACGAATGAAGACACGTAGGGAGTAGGCACTGAAATATTCATACCATTGTACAGTATTTGAAAACATTCATCAATAGATTCTTGGAGGAAATCTTTCAGATCCTCATTCTTCACGTCCTTTGTTATTGCGTGCGTTACAAGATATCTATCTGGCATGCCATTGTCACCAGTCTGAAATAAATAAAATGTATGACATATCCTCATCAACTAGAAAATAGGAGCAATCTCCATAATAATTAAGATAAGAAGTCTTAATGATGATCCCGGTTTTGCATCACCTTTTAACTAGTATGAAAGTCCAAAAGTAGCACTTGGCACATCAACGGTAGATTTATAAATAAGCCTACAGCAAACTTAAGTTGTAAAAAATATATGTAACCATCTCCAGTTCCTCCAGGAAACAATGCAAGACACATCCTTTCATGTCACTGTCCTTGCTAGAGTTGTTCTCGCTGGAGTTCCTGTCATCATTGCCATCTCCGGACCTTGAAGAACTGGGATTATATTGACTCCGATACCCAGAGTTCTTGCTAGGACGCTCGCGCCGGTATCTCTGGGAATTCTGCGTGTGGTATGGATTGAAACGATCCTAAAACAACGTTCATTATTTTTACAATTTGAAGGTCCTAATACTCCTAATCTCAGTGGACCGTACAGGAGAGAATCATCCTGGCCTCTGCACAAGGCCTCAATAGAAAATTTGAAAAGTGGTAACATGTTAGTTACTTACGCTTCCATATTCGTGACTGTGGAAATCTTCTCGTCCAGTAATCATATCGTCTCGTCTGTACCTATCATCGCGCCCCATCCATTCATCTCTACTATTCCTGTCGTTTTGACTATCCATCCTGTCACGTCCACCCATTCGATCGTTGCTTCCATCGCTCTGGTAGCGTCTTCCACTACTTCTGTCATTATTATCCATTCTGTCTCTGCTTTCCATGCGATCCCTACCGCCCATTCTATCGTTTCTACCCATATCATAGCCATCGTCGTCTCTATCATGATCGTGTCTATCAACTCGACTGCCCATCCTATCTTCGCTGGAATGATCGTCTCTCATCTGCCAATGGTTTTTATTTTTCTTCCTCGATTCCCTCCAATCCTGATCAGAATGCCTGTTGTCGCTTGAATTTCTTCCCTCATATCTTCTCAAACAATTCATATATATCCTTTTTAGATCGTCTTCTTTAGGGCCTCCATCCGATCGGCAGTTGAGTGCCTGTTTATAAATTTTGATCAATCCGTAATTACATAAACCAAAATAAGTAACACTCAAAAACACGACATCGTTGTAAAAAAAATCGAAGAGATATTAAATGGAAGATATAATCTTGTGGATTCAATTCTCAATTTTAACAAAATATATGACCAAGCTGGTACTCACAAAACAATGCACGATCAACACACTTGATATGACAAGGCAACATTTTAAAAACCGCATCTTCACGCGGCTGCACCATCAACAATGGTGGCGGCAGTCACGCAGCATCCTATTATAACGAGCTCCACGCATCACTAATCTCTGCACAAAAGGTTAAAAACAGAACCCAAATACCTACGTAATTGTTTAATGGACTTCGTATAGCAAAATAGTGAAACAGATCTAAGCTTTAACCCTATGATCGAATCCTTCGTCTGACGTTCGATAAAACGTATGAGATGTTTTATACCCGTACTTACTCAATGATATTAATAAAATAAATAAATCGGGTCCCTTGTGCGAACCTTGGGGGAACCATGTGTTTCCCAGTAGTTACAAACTGTATCAGAGATGAAACCCGCTTAGGTCGTCTAAATTAATCGCCAAATGCTGTTGCTTGTTGTTGTTGGCTGTTGTAGGATTGTTATCCTAAGGAAAATTGTACGTCAACCAGAAACCAAAACGATGTAAAACGATGGTAGATATGTTAGTCTTGTGAGGACTGAGGCCACCAAATAAGCAGGTACCTACTTTCTATGACATTTTAAGTAACAATTATGTATAGATCCGCTGTATCATTCTCAAACCTTATCCATTTTCCAAATTTGAATTTGACAATTTACTGACAGTGATAGGGTAGGTCGAAGAAGTGTTCTTTTGTTTAACACTTCTCAGGTACCTTTAACATTTTGTTATGACAGTAGCTACTATCCACCGCATAAATTCATTTGCATTTCGTCTTCTTTGTCTACTATGCCCTTTGGAAGAGATAGGTAGTTATCCTACTTCGATAGTAAAAATTGCCAAGGGCAAAAAGTGTACTGAAGGGTACTGTACAACATTGTACTGGCATGTCATGGACAATAGCCATGTCACCGAACATCTGTCACGGCTGTCATATCCAGAGCGGAAGCGCGCGCGCAGCGGGCTAATTGCAGGAAGCCCGTCGTGACCAATCGAAAATTACGATGATTCGCCATCATCTGCTTGACGTGCCGTGGCGCCGTAGTCTGAAATATTGTCTATGACATAATCACCAAATTAAAAATTTAAAAAACCAACTTCAACGGATTACTCCAAGATCCCCGATTTGTTTCCGTCATTGGTTTCCTCAAATCCTACTTTCTGAATACAAATTCTTGTAAATGAATGAGAATTACCAAAAGCGCCATAGCTACATGTACCTATAACATTTGGGGAGATCCCTCGATTTCTCCAAGATCCCATCATCAGACCCCAACTTGGTGCCAACGGGACCATCGCAAGGTTATACACGTTCGATCACAAAAAAAATATTAAAATCGGTTCACGATTATCCGAGATATTGGGTAACATACATGTGCATATACATGCTGATTATGGAGTACATTTTTAACAGACTTCAAAAAAAGGAGAAGGTTCTCAATTCGACAGATTTTTTTTATTGTATGAATAAAATGCTCCTTATCGATCGATTCCATCGGTCGGCATCATAAAATAGGAGGTGTTTATTTTTTACATTTGATTCCGTTTGCAAATCCGTAAATACATACAGGGTGGTCCAAACCATGACGTCAAAAATTTTTTTTTAGATTCCTCACGTCATGAGCTATCAGAATATACCCCATGTATGTTAGCCGATTTTTTGTAGTTTTCGAGTTATGAATTTTAAAAAAAATTTTTTTTGAGAAAATCTGGAATGAAGAAATTTATTAATAAAAAAAAAGTTTTCGGTTTTTTAACTAGTTTCTTTTTGTAAAAGTATTACTACAAATAAAGCATTTACTGACAAAAAAATTAGCGTCCTCACTTTGATACAAGTAGGATAAAAAAATACTAAATTCAAAATTTTACGCTAAAAACACATCAAAATAGCATTAATGTACGTAAATAAAAAAATAAAACATACCCCAAGGAATTTTCGTATTCTAAAGACCGCCTTAGACCTTGAGCCTTCGTAAAATAAAAAAAAGTGATACTTAATGATTAGGATTTTTCGGAGTAGTCGGTCAAATAAACTTAAAAAAAAGCTTCTAAATTTTTAATTTAAAAATAAAGTGAAATTTCGTCTGTTTTGTTGTTCTTATCAATAAACAACAACAGAAAATACCACAAAAACTCAATTTGTGTAGTTATTCAAGTCATTTTTTACTACTTTAAAATTTAAAGTTTTTTTAAGTTTACTTGACCGACTACTCCGAAAAATCCTCATCATTAAGTATCACTTTTTTTTGCTTTTACGAAGGCTCAAGGTCTAGGGCGGTCTTTAGAATACGAAAATTCCTTGGGATATGTTTTATTTTTTTATTTACGTAGGTAATTTAATGGTATTTTGAGGCATTTTTCTTAAAAAATACAACACACAAAAACATAACACGGAAAAATTGGCTAACAACTGGGTTGAAAACTGCTTGCAAACACTAGAGGCAGCTAAAAACTCTTGTAAACCAATCCAAAAATAGTGTTTTGAGGAAGCATTATGCAAATTATACAAAGATCCTTAAAAAATGTGTCAACAAATCAAAGAAACTCACCTATTTTCATGAAATGGAAAATTCTAAAAATAAAAATAAAACAATGTGGAATATAGTAAAGCAAATAACAAAGAAAAATACAACAATGAATCACAAAAATATAACGTTAAAAATAGAAAATAAATTGGTCACATGCCCTAACAAAATCGTAAATACTTTCAATAACTTCTATGCCTCTGTTGGTAACACGCCCACAGATGGCAGCAGTGGTGCAGCCGCCGCGACCGGTAGGCCTGCCGTCCAAACCTCTATAAACTCCATTTATTTGTATCCAGTTACCGAAAAAGAAGTACACACCATAATACGAAACTTACCAAATAAAGCTAGTTGCGGCGTAGATGAAATCCCGTCCATTTTGATAAAAGCTTGTATAAATGAACTTACTCCTCCTATTACTAAATTAATCAACCAATCTTTTGACGAAAGTAGTTTCCCTGATAAATTGAAAATAGCCAAAATAAAGCCTATTTTAAAGAAAAGTAGACCTTCAGATAATCCAGCTCAATTCAGACCCATTGCTCTCCTTCCCGTTATTTCAAAGATTTTTGAGAAATGTATGTCAAATAGAATTTATAACTTTTTAGAAAAATACAAACTTTTGGATGAAAATCAGTACGCCTTTAGGAAAAAACACTCAACTAATCTAGCAGCCTACAATTATACACAAACAGTATTGGATTATTTGCGAGATAAAAAACACGCAGTGGGGCTGCTATTAGATATGTCCAAAGCATACGATAGAGTTTCACATACTATATTACTAAGTAAATTAAATACAATTGGAATACGCGGTAAAGCACTAAATTGGATAAGATCGTACTTAGAATCGAGACAGCAGTATGTAGAAATAGATCATATAGATAATCAGTCCAAATTACAACATATAACATCAAATATAATACAGGTAAAAAACTCTATTCCCCAAGGAAGTGTAATAGGGTGCGTACTATTTCTAATTTATATAAATGACTTGCCAAAAATCATAGCCCAAAAAACAGTTATGTTTGCTGACGATGTGTCCCTACTATTTGAATGTACTGACAATAGCTGCAACTTACATATAGAACAAACTTTTAATACAGTAACAAATTGGCTACAGGATCATAATCTCCTAACAAATAACGATAAATCCCGAATTATTCAGTTCCATCCTAGGCAAAAACAATCGTTAAATCTTCATGCTGTAACAACAAAACTACAAATCAAAGAAGTTACTCATTCCACACTACTAGGCCTTACATTAGATAGCCACTTAACTTGGAAAGAACACGTCGAAACCCTGAAAAATAAACTATCGCGATTCATCTACGCTTTAAGTGTGCTAAAAAGTAACACCAGTATTCAGTGTGCGTTGGCAGCATACCACTCACAAGCAGTTGCTTGGCTACGCTATGGAGTCTTGATGTGGGGCCACAGTACTGATATTGACCACATTTTTGTCATGCAGAAAAAATGCATAAGAATTCTCGCAAATATCCACCAACCAAATAGCTGCAGGCCATATTTCAAAACATTAAAACTGCTAACCCTCCCTTCCCTCTACATTTTAGAAGTTGCCATATTTGTCCGTAAAAACATCCATTTATTTAAATTTTGTCAAAATGCCCGTCGACAGCACAACCTAGAATTACCGGAACCAAAACTAGAAATATACAAAAATGGCCCTTACTACAGAGCCATTAAAATTTACAACCACATACCTGCATATATAAAAGATTCCCAATCAGACTCTAGCTTTACAAATAATTTTAAAAACATCTTGCTAGAAAAATGTTATTACAGTGTGTCTGAATTTTTTGACGATAAATTGTAAATTTTAGAAAGCTGAATTTATACTAGTCTCTACATGTTAAGTTTTTATTTTTTTTAATTATATTATAATCTGTTAATTCAGAAGCTAACCTGTTATCAGTGTTACCACTATGCACTAGAGTTTATTTAGATACAAAGTAAGTAGACTAGACATTTAAAAATAAACTGTTAGTTTTAAGGAATTTTTGCTACACCCTACCAGGGTCCATGTATTGTATAGCTATAATTGTGTATACTAAACATTGGATGCAAAATAAAGATCTCTCTCTCTCTAATTTAGTATTTGTTTATCCTACTTGTATCAAAGTGAGGACGCTAATTTTTTTGTAAGTAAATGCTTTATTTGTTAGTAATACTTTTACAAAAAGAAACTATTAAAAAACCCAACACTTTTTTTTTATTAATAAATTTCTTCATTCCAGAATTACTCAAAAAAAATTTTTCAAAAATTCATAACTCGAAAACTACAAAAAATCGGCTAACATACATGGAGTTATATTCTGATAGCTCATGACGTGAGGAATCTAAAAAAATTTTTTGACGTCAAGGTTTGGACCACCCTGTATACAGAGTGGACATTCTTTTTGGGTCAGTGAGGGCAGCTACCAGATCCCGAATTTAAAATCAAGGGAAGGTCTTCTAAGACCATTTTCGCGTAGCTACTCTGGATCTGGTAGCTGCTCTAACTGACTCAAAAAGAATTTCCACGCTGTATTATATTATTACGTTCCTATATTATATTCCAGCAAAATACCCTGAATCTGCGATTTTTACCTATTTTCCCTTCATGTCCCACAGTTTGTTAAATCCTGTATAGTCGGTGTATTTCTAGCACGAAGAAGAAATGAGAAGCCTCTGCCGGCCGAAGAAGCTGCAAATAGAGATGTACTGGAACATGCTGCGAGACGTGTACAACTCTTACCTGGAACGGTTCAACCCCATCATCAGCCACTACCACAGTCTGAGGGAGAAAGACGACTTCTACCAGAAAGACATCGCTAGGAATGAGATGCAAATACAACAAGCATCGGTAAGAGAGGAATTGTCAAAAAGATTGTACATTTGGATCTAGCCAACCAAATACATTTTTACCAAAAATGTATAGGAAGCTGGTCTCTTTGTCGTGTGGTGACGGCAGTAAGAATACATTTGTCACCAGCCCAACTCCTCCTGCGGGTGTCGTAAGAATCGACTAACTAAGGGATTGAAGTGTCGCTGACCATACTACAAGATTGATGACGGGCAGCAGCTTCATCATAGTGGGCACATTACTACGATCGCCAATCCGCTTGCCCAGCGAGGCGATTATGGGCATTTACCTCCTAATGCGACTATACGCATAGTTAATAGGAGAGGCCTATGTCCAGCAGTGGACTATCATAGGCTGATGATGATAGGAATCTGGTATCAAAAAAGGAAACTTCCATACAAACTTTCTGGGACATTTTGGGAAATGTGGTGGATCTTGCTCAGCATCATTGACTTGGCCAGCTTACCAATTTTTATCAATATCGGAGAAGGGATCCTAATGTACAAACTTTTTGAGAATAGCTCAAGATGTAGTTTATGCTATGTCTAACCATGTGAGCATTTAAGTATACCTATACATTTTTGAAAAAATATCAGAGGCGCGACGTACAAAATTGTATCAGAAAAATTTGATACCCACGATTAATATAGGTACGTACTCGTAGTGAAATCTAGTGTCATCGGTCATCGTAATTTACCAGGTTTTATTTACAAGGACCCTTCCTAGGGCACCTACCTAAAGGCAACTGACCGACTCCGATTTGATTCATTTTGATATTTGTTGTAGTCCAAAATAGCGTACATTTGGTACTACACATCCCTCTATGAGTATTCATTATCATCATCATATCAGCCGAAAGACGTCAACTAGGTACTGAACACAGGCTTGCCCCAAAGATTGCCTCAACCGGTCCTGCGTCACCCGCTTCCAGCGGACTCCTGCGACCTTCACTAGGTCGTCAGTCCACCTTGTGAGCAAACACATATTATAGGTGAATAACTCAAGTGATAGGCACCACATTAACTCTCCGCATACGAGGTGAAAAATGTTTATATGACGTTTCCATACATTAGAGAGTATTAGGTAAATTGGTACCCCACCTCGTAAGCCGAAGGTTAAATATGCGGCATCGTAACGAAAGTCGCAAAGTTCTGAAGACTGTTTTGTTTTCAGGAACTGATTTTAACATTGCAAAAGGAATGGATGAAGTCCACGAACACAATGGCCGCCAAGTTGAAACGAATGCTGGCACATAAAGAAGAATTATCGAAAAAATACTGGCAGATGAAGAGGGACGCAAAGATAGAACGAAGCAGGACGGAAGAGTACCTGGCGTCGATGGTGGATGGCAGTCAAGATGCTATTAAAGTGCGTTTACTTGGATGGTTCAAATTGACTTTATTGCTAATTAATTGTGAGCCTCGAAGTTTCTTCTAATGTTCTATTGGCGGTGAGACTTTGAGTTATCCATAGGCGGTGGATTTTTCCATTTTTCTTTTACTTATTCGAAACACTGTTAATATAATTTGCAGTCCTTTCTACTTATTCTAAAATTGATTGCACTGCCTAACTAAGATTTTAGGAATTTCGATGTTCACTACACTCAGCTTTATAAAAATACCTTGACTTCCATCGTGGTGACATAAAGATTTCTAGACACGGTACCAGTAGGTCAACGAAGAACCCTTATTTGTCATTGAAACCTTCTGGAAATGAGACTTTCGCAATTCTCTCTTTGTGCTACTTCAGCGTTAATAAAACGATGGTTTTACTAAAACATCAATTTCAGCGCCTCGAGGACGTTAAAGAGAAGTTAGATAAAATAATGCAAATGGCGGAAATTTGTCGCAAATACGAAGTAGAAGGAGACAACGATGTTATTCAGAGCGAGCAGAACGGAGAGATTTTGGAATTTGAGAACTTGGACGGTGCTATGATTGTAAGATATAGTTTGATACCCTAACGTTTTGGGTCCTACTAGGTCAGTGTGAACTATGTCAAAATGACGCTACAAATAATGTCGTAAGATATCGCTTGATACATTGCTTTTTGATATGGTTCGAGAGTGGCCGAGGAACTAAATCGTAATTAGTTGTGTACAGTCGCAGTATAATAGATTGGTTCCTCGTACCTACAGTCGCCATCAGATATACCTATATCGGAGCTGAAGGATGCTCACAAGCATCTGGCGACGGGCCCGTTTCTCGAACGCTTGTAACATGTAATACAAGTGGAAGTCTCTTTTTAACACTATTAATTAGATAAGGACTTCCGCTTGTATTACAAGTTACAAGCTTTCGAGAAATAGGCCACTGCTCTGCGGCCCTACTACGAACATCGCAATGCACAATTTTTCTCTTGTCACTCTAATGACGCTTTCGTTGGAGTGACAGAGACAAATCCCCGAAATTTACAACGTCGCGGCAGTGGCCTATTTCTCGAAAGCTTGTAACTTGTAATACAAGCGGAAGTCCTTATCTAATTAATAGTGTTAAAAAGAGACTTCCACTTGTATTACAAGTTACAAACGTTCGAGAAACGGGCCCCAGGCAGCGTTCACATGTTCCGATATTTTTGAGCATTGTGGACGCTCCTATATATCTGATGGCTACTGTGACCCAACCTATCTATATTTAAAACTATTTCCCGCTTTTCAGAACGAATACAAAGAATACAGCAAGATGGAGACACTAATGTTAAAAATGAACAAAGTAAAAGTGCAGACGCTTTGCCTGCGCGCCGAGAAGAATAAGCTGACCAATGAGAACGCACAGCTCAAGAACTATTTGAAGAGGTTCCTCACTGAGCTGGCGCTCAAGGGCAAATCTAGACCGCTGAGCGTGGTGCTGCCGAAGCAGAAGATAGAAGGAAAAGCTTTGTAAGATCTTTTTGTACCTAAATATTGGGTCATTACCAGACATCGTACGATTTCCAGCATTTTTGGTGCAGTGTGGTTCAATTAAGGAATGTGAACTAAGAAATTCGGGAGGAGATAGCGAGTTCAGGTTAATCTTTGTGTTAGAACGTGTTATGACAAGTTACAGCTAAAAATTTACCCCTTGATTCCTTTAACTCAACTACCTACATTTCACCAAAAACCCTAGAAGTTTAGTTAAAGGAATCCAAGGGTCAGTTTAAGTTGAAACGTTGGAAGACATTCTCTACTTATAAATAAACACCATAACCTTTAATTGAACTAGGTACATTGCACCAAAAATGCTGGTAATCGTACGATCTCTGGTCATTACATACGATATTTGCGTTTTTGGTCATAGACTTTAGTTGACACCGGTTTTTTTTTTGTTACCGGCCAAACTTTAGGGAGTTCATTTTGAGGTCATAATGATGAACTTTTACCTAGGTACTATGGAAACGACATCCGATTCGAAACCTTCCTGTAGGTATAATTCAATTACTGAATGAAAATAGTCAAATTGATCATGAATCTCATTATTCATTGAATGATCATTCATTAAATGCATTGAATGATGATGCATCGATGTCAGCCTCTATCTGTAGCCTAGTTGGTAGTGACCCTGCCTACGAAGCTGGATGTTCCGGGTTCGAATCGCGGCAAGGGCATTCTTTGTGTAATTTATATTTATCACAAATGTTTGTTCCTTGGTCGTGGCTGTCTATGTATTTAAGTATCTATATGTATTTATCTATTATATACATACAGGGTGTAATCGATAAGTGTTTACAGGCCATAATTCCGTAAATATGAGAGATATCAGAAAACTTTTAACAGTTATCGAAAGTACGTTACCCATCGACTAAAATTACACTAATAACTTTTTTGAAATACAATCAGAAATACCCCAAATTTTACCCGTTTATGAAATAATTAATCTAACATTCATTCTTAAATGTATGGAAGGGTTTGAAATTAATATTATTCATCATATCAGCCGAAAGACGTTCACTGCTGAACATAGGCCTCCCCCAAAGATTGCCACAATGACCGGTCCTGCGCCACCCGCATCCAGCGGACTCCTGCGACCTTCACCAGGTCATCAGTCCACCTTGTGGGGGGCCTACCCACGCTACGCCTTCCGGTACGTGGCCGCCACTCAAGAACCTTTCCGCCCCAACGGCAATCGGTTCTACGCGCAATGTGCCCCGCCCACTGCCACTTCAGTTTAGCGATTCGGAGAGCTATTTCGGTTACTTTGGTTCTGCTGCGGATGGTCTCATTTTTAATCCGATCACGCAGAGAGACTCCTAGCATAGCCCTCTCCATTGTCCTTTGGGTGACTTTGAGCCTTCTTATGAGGCCCATTGTAAGAAGTATTATTATTTTATTACAATGTATTCATACAAAGAACGAATCTGTTACAGTTTTATCTCTTACGACACCCGACATTCTTTGAGGCTGTAAGTCGGCATACAAAATGTATGGGAGCGTTTTAACTTAGTATTTTTAATAATACTTCATCTATTTAGAAAAATGAATTATTGTAATTTTACTCGCTGGGTAACATTCTTTCGGTATCAGTTAAAAGTTTTCTGATATCTCTCATATTTACGGAATTATGGCCTGTAAACACTTATCGATTACACCCTGTATATCGTCACTTGGTACCCACATCACAAGCCTTAATAGAGCTTACCGTGGGACTAGGTCGATTTGTGTAAGATGTCCCAAGATATTTATTTTAGATATTTATTTATTGATGGCAAATTCGAAATATTAAGCTAATAAACGTGCCATCAGCCATGCGGCCTATGACTTTTTCCCTTTGACCAAGAAAATAAATTTATTAGACATGTGTCACGTGCTAGGTAGACCGTATTATGTTTACTATGCACTATGTGCTTCCGCTGCCTGGAGACGGATGTAAGAAGTAAGAACACAATATGTCACCTCCTCAACTCTTCCCGTGGTGCCGTAAGAGTGTAAGCCGACTAGGCGATTGAAGTATCACTGACCATTAATTTATTAAAGATTGCTGACGAGCAGCAGCGCAACGACATCATAATGGTATAGGATTGCCAGATTTTATTTTGAGATATACAGTATATTTTAAAGAGTGAAAAAACGAAGTATACACAGAAATAAAAACAGTATTTGGGGGGAGGGGGGGGGAGGTAATAGGAGATTTCTGGCTACATAAAATTAAGTTTTCAGTTAGGTATCAATTTAGATTTGGTTATTAAAATTTTACTGTAAGAATGTATTTATTAATCTGATAAAGTTTTCAATGAAGCTCGATATAAAGTATCTTAGCTTTACTTTACTTTATATGTCATACGTATACATTGTAAACTACATCATAGACTAACTTATACATAGACTGTTCGCCCCATACAACTCTAAATTCTTTTTCAAAAACGTTAACAGATGGCGCCGCGTGCGCCATTGGCACATAAACGTATTTTGACTGCTTATATTCTCCCCACTCAGTATCTGACAATATATATTTTTAATTGAATTAACATATCGTAGCAAAGAAAATCATTTTACAGCCTTTTAAACAATAGAAATATATGTATGAAGATTTTAAATTTATTAGCATTGATTCATTTAAACGCCATCTATCGTGCAATAGATTAATGATCTCGTCATTGAATTTTAGCTTGCTATCGGAGTAAAACATTAAATGGACAGATCCGTTTAGGACAAAAGAGGCCATAGATGTCACTAAAATCAATTTTGCACAAAAATATAAGAGAGGATGCGAATATAAGTGTAAAACCGCAAATAAAGCCCTGTGGCCCTACCGCGAAAAACGAAATTCGTAAATTTCGAGGATTTTTCTTTGTCACTCCAATCTTCCATAACTATCGAAATTTGTAAACATACATCGTGTCTTTGGCACTTTAAGTAAAAAGCCTACCACAGACTCCGAAAACCGTAAATTTAGAACATCTAGCTCTGTTATTTCAACAAAGGCGTCTTGAATTGATTAAGACAGCAACAAATCCCCAAAATTTGCTGATTTCGAAGTTCGCGGAAATCGAAATTCGTAAATTTCGAAGATTTTTCTCTGTCACTCCAACGAAGGTGTCGTGAGCGGGCAATGAGCGGGACTAATCCTCGAAATTTGCGGATTTCGATTTTCGCGGAAGGGCTGATGATGCTAATATGTAGATTTAGATAGAGCTCGAGATACGGTTTAACACCAAATGAATTATTAGATGTTTAGCAAATCCCTAAATATACGCTCCTGAATCTCTGTTGCCTATCATAGGCTCATTTCCGTCAAATTCGATATTTGCACCAGCAAAAATAAAAATCCTTAAAATATGCTCACGGCGCGAAATTTTAGAACTGCGGGAACGGTAGTGGCGTGGTGTCCACTATAGTTATAGTTAGGTATTTATATGAAAACAAAAATATAGAAATGTCGTGGAGTATTTAAAAATGAATATTGATGACGATTCTGTCAAATTTTATGGTAGGTAGTGCAGCGCCTACAGCCGCCACTTCGTTGTTTGTAATAACTCGTATCTCGTATTATAAATCACGGTACAAATTTCACCATCATAAATATCCTGATTGAAGCGTCAAGTTTTGAAATACCTATAATCATGCTATAATCACATGGATTTAGAATATGGATATGGATTTGACAACGTAATAATAATAGCAAGAACGAAAGGGATGGTCTTATGAATTTTTTTACTAGTGGAAGTGAAAAGGAACGATAATTGTCCGTCCTTATCACTGTGCCACTATTTTTGTGTGTGTGTGTGTGTTAGATGCTAAGTCTAAGTGCCACACACACAAGTATCTTCTTAGTAGTAAGTGACTATGTCTATCCCTCTTATACTTCGTTTTTTTTAGCATTAGAAAGACCTTCGCAGAACGAGATATAAGGTTCTTTTACAGGCAAATTCTGCGGATCGAACAGTAAATACGAGTTATTAAATATCACGAATTTATTATCATGCTATATTAATACACATTAACTCTAGTGTTGTGAACAGATAAGAAACATAATGTTAGTTAATTTATATTCTAAGATGAAAAGATAGTAATTTTAATAAATTGCGTTAGCAATTTTTCATGGAAAGGTTGTACATTAAAAAACCTAAAGAGGCAGAGTTCTCACACAATTTTAAAATGTCACTGTCTGTCATTCGACTTCATATTGTTGTCGGTTGAGTCGGTTGTGTTTTATATTGCTGTTACCTTACTTAAAGATTGTTGTTATCGTTTTTGTTCAATTTCGTTATTAATTGTTGATCTATTTAGATATTTTGTTTGTTGGTGCACATTTAAAATGGATGAAAGCAAAATCCTGTGACTACCAGTGAAAAGCGGATGGTGGTGAATATTTACAAATTAAAAAATGTGCCATAGAAAGGAATATCCCACTAAATCGGAACGTGTGAAAAAGATTGCTGAGACTGCTGGCATATCGTTGGCTACGGTATATAACATTTTAATTTTTTAAATGAAATTAGATAATGTAATAGATAACACTGTGGAAAAAAATATTATAAACGTTGGTGGTTCTGAGTCCTCGGACTCTTCCACTGACAGTGAATAAAACTATGTATGTCATCTGAGTTTTATTTTCTAATTTGTTACCAAATTCAAACTACATTAGAGCGTCCCAGATTAAAGCCGCCTATAATGGCGACAAATACTAAACGACGTTGCCGATGCGTAGGGTTGTCTTAGTATTGTTATCTGCTCAGTCTTTATGACACCGTGTCCGCTTTTATACCGATAGTTTTAATCCTTAAATGCATGACTTTTAAAAGTATTGGGAGTGCATAATGTAAGCCAGATTAAATATGCAAATATTGTTAAATTTTAGACTGTAAACTTCATTAAATTCAGTAAATGTAAAATCGGTACGATATTAGTTCCAATAAAAAAAAATACTTTGTTAAAAACCGCCAAACACTAAACGAAAACATTCAATATATATCTTTTTTCTAAATTGCCGCCATCTTGCTTATAAAACACTTATAACTTTTTTAAATACAGTTTTGCCAACAAATTAATAGGTAATAAATGTGAAAACTATGCGTTCAGCTATCGGTAAATATCAAATGATATGTATAGGTATACATAAGTTCCGAGAAATTCAGTGGTATCGGCCGAAATCGAAGAAGGAAGGTTTACGACCACTGCTTCTTTGTTCACCCGTTTGACAGATAATTCTAATCTTAAATAAAACGAAGTATAGTGGCACACTATGTGCGGCCCCTCGTATAATCATAATAAGTATTACATTATAGTCTACATATAGCCGAATAGGTAACTTGCAAAATAGAATCACCACTGCGAGCGAACGAACGAGCGACGTTGCCAACTTGCCACTTAGCCAGTAGCTACAGCTGGCAACAAATTTACCGAAGAACTATGGCGAGATTGGCGAGGTTATTCTACCAAACCATTTTTTTTTATTCCATTTGACCTTCAACGATAATGTTCCATTCCTACGTTCGAATTCAACATAGTTGAAAAAAATACGATTATTAATAATTATATTAATCGTACATAGTTTACAAATATTAATATATTTAGGTATTTTAAGTATAGAATATTAACTCCGTAGGAAATTACGTATAAAGGAAAGACAAAATGAAGTGGCCGCCTTCCATCCATCCAGTGCAACGTATAATTCCAGAAATAACTCATGCACCCGTATTCGTCTGTTTGAAATTTTAAATTTGCCGCCATTTAATTATCTTGGCACAAAAAAAATTGGATGGTAATTTATTAATGAAATTGATTGTAGTTTATAAGATCAGGCATCAACCTAGGAAAAAATCTGAATTCACCCGCGGGCCCCGTTCCTGTTGCCCTGTACGTAGTGTACGTGACGGCGCGCGCGCCTACTGCCCTCCCGCTCGCACACTCGCATAGTATATGCCTGAGCAACTATATGAAACGTGGCAATATTTTTAAAGATAGAATTGGTACTATTTATAATTATGTGCAATCATAAAGGCTGGGTCACACTAGATGCGTGTACGTGCGCGTTGCGTGGCCGCCACCCGTTGCCA
The DNA here is from genome assembly GCA_025490895.1 of Thaumatotibia leucotreta. Lineage (NCBI taxonomy): Eukaryota > Metazoa > Arthropoda > Insecta > Lepidoptera > Tortricidae > Thaumatotibia > Thaumatotibia leucotreta. The sequence continues at coordinate 10,071 of JALPQI010004325.1, read as the reverse complement.
CCCACCTCCCGCCACTGCCACCCGTCGACACCCAACGCCACCCGTCGCCGCCCGCCATCTCCAGCCTCAGCCCGCCGCCACCCGCCTTCCCCCGCTGCCACCCGTCACCAACCATCCCCGTCGCCACCCGCCTCCCCCCGCTGCCGCCCGCCACCCGTCGCCGCCCGCCTCCCCCCGCCGCCACCCGTCGCCACCCACCGCCACCCGCCTCCCGTCGCCGCCGCCCGCCTATCCCCGCTGCCCCCCGTCACCACCCGTCGCCGCCCGCCTCACCCCGCTGGATGCGGGTGGCGCAGGACAGGTCATTGTGGCAATCTTTGGGGGAGGCTTACGTTCAGCAGTGGAAGTCTTTCGGCTGATATGATGATGATGAATTATTAGTCATAATAAAGTCTAAAAGTGGTAGAACACATTTTTTGTCGACTGTACATAGGTACGGTCGCACGGAGGCGCACAAATTTGAGTTTATTACTACATTTCAAGTGATAACTGATATACATACAGTCTGTTACCATCAAGCGGGCTTTTATTGGAGTTACATTTCTTTAGTTAGATTTATTAATTAAATAGTGCTCAGGACATTGTCAAAAATCTTCATCTAGGTATCATCATCATCATCATTTAAATATTTTGCAAACGGGTTATTCACGTAATTTACGTCGATAATTGCCGGACATGTATGTATGTTTGTATCGACATAAATTGCGTGAGTAACCCGTTTGCTAAATATTTAAATATGTTAGAGTCTCACGTTAGTTATAAGTTCTAAAATCTTCATCTCGTTACTCAGTGACAATAAAAGCCTCCATGATGGTCTAGTTGCTGCATGTAAGTATTATATGTATTTAGTTAGCTAATCCTCTAGGCTTATCGCGAACTTCGAAAAATGAAAATTTCGGCCATCTTTCTCTTGCAACTTATTTTCGATATGCAACTTATTTTCAATCGTATTTCGGTATACATAATTATACGTATAGTGTTTAGAGTTCAAATACCGGCGAGGAAATTATTTGTGTATTTATTTATCACGAATATTTGTTTCTTGGTCGTGGCTAAGAGGCAGCCAGGTATTTAAGTATCTATATGAATTTATCTCTCTAATATTCATTTTTACATGTCATTGAAAAATGTATGTTATGTTATGGTCACCAGCATTGCCTGAGGGGTGCGATCCACCCATTAGAATAGACGGGGCAGATTCGACCTACTGCCGACAAGGACGCGTATGACGGACTTGAGGCTTCGTCCGTTAGTACAGCGACGCGACGCACACCCGAACGTGACCATCTCCCTACCCCCAACATTTACAGCTTACAGACAATTTATATCTGGAGGCTTTTGATGGTCCAGCGTTTATCGTGGCATGTGTCACTCGTTAATATTAAAAAGTGACAGAAACTACGACAAACAATAAAAACGCAACCATCATCACTGCCTACTGGTATCAGACTGTACACATACAACCGTTGGCCACACACCACTGAATACGTTTAGTTATATTATTGCACTTACTACGCTTAAAGTCCGGCAAACCATGTTACGCATTTTAATGCGTAACATGGTCGCCGGTAACATACTGTATACATCAAATCATTGGGCAAAGGCTACTGAAAATGTTTGTTTAGGTATATTATTGAACTTAATAAAACTATAGTACGGTAGGTAACTCATATTACCGGTTTTTAAAAATACCCGGACGCCGGTAACAGATTGTATACCGGATGGAAATTATTTTTGGGTCAGTGAGGGCAACTACCAGATTCAGAGTAGCTACGCGAAAATAGTCTTAAAAGACTTTCCCTCGATTTTAAATTAATAAAGATTGGCGTTTACACATTTTGAAAAAACATACAGGGTGGGAGAAAATGGTCATTTTAGACAAACTTTTTTTTGACGCCAATATATCCTGTTTCTGTTCAGGACCAAAAGCTCGTAAGGGACCAAAAAAAATGTTTCGGCTAGAAAAGCCACAAATCAAAAATTTAAATTCACAATCAAATTGTATGAAAAATTAAAAAAAAAATCTCCCTTTATTTTTTATGCCCATCGATTCCATTCCTATCCAGTACCAATAGTTTCCTAGGGGTCACCTTACGGCGATGTACAAAGAAGACAAAGATTCAAGAAAACTGGTTTCATAATTTTACTATGGGAAAAAAGTGTCTTTTATCTGTCACGATTGGCATAAAAATAAATGTCTTTGAAAATGATATGAAGGATTATACCTACATCTCATTTTTATTTAAGCAATTCGTTTTCGAGATATCAGCTCTCAAAGTCTGAAAAATGTGTCCCCCCCCCCCTCTACTTTTTAAACTACGCGATATAAGATTCAAAAAACATATATGTTATGCACATTAATAAGCTCTATCAACGATTTTTGGTTTGATTAAATTATCTCCTATAGTTTTTGAGGTAGGTTGATTTAACTGTATCTTAATAATAAATTGATAATGGTACGGATTTACGGAACCCTTCGCGCGCGAGTCCGACTCGCACTTCGCCGGTTTTTTTTCCTAACAGGTTGAGTTTGGGCAGCAAAAAAAATACGTGTCCGTTATTTTAGACTACTCTATAACATTATATTATATCAAAATGAATCAAATCGAAGTCGGACAGTTGGGTACCCTAACCTTCCTTGTTAGAGTTGCGCGTGCAATTAAATTTGCCCCGTGACGTACAACACATGCGCGAGCGCGAGCGGTTATGCATTTCCAGCTCGCGGAGGTCGCCTCGCCCGCTCGGCGGCGGCGCCTCGTTGCCAGGTCTCTCGATCAGCTTTCCGCGTGAAGAAGGTGAAAAAGGTCGTACGTACATTTATTAAGTAGGTACCCACTATGTACCACATCTATTTGGGAAATTATTTTAGGTCTGTAAGGGCAGCTACCAGATTTAAAGTAATTAGAAGGCCTTAGAATACCTTCCTTCGATTTTAAATTAATGAAGATTAGCGTTTACAGTTTTTAGAAAAAATATACAGGATCCTGTTTCTATTCAGGATAAAAAGTTTGTATCTATGGGACCAAGTTTTTATATCAATCGATTCCATTCCTACCAATAGTTTCCCAATAATAGGTTCCAATTCAACTTACGGCAATGTACAAAAAAGCCAAAAATGAAAGAAAACCGTTCATACATTTACAATGGGAATAAATGAAATTTTAATTATATTAACTGTCACGCTAATTAATGTTGCCAATGTTTTCATACAATATTATTGTCATTTAGCATAGGAGGACTAATTAGTGAAAGTAATATCAAGAAATAACTAAGTCCATATCACACATCACATAAACCACTAATTGGAGTTCGAGGCCAAAGAATCTACGAAAATATTGCCACAACAATGAAATGTTCATACAATAGTAAATCCTTATTTTCTAAAAATAGACGTTGAGATATCTTATTTATTGGTAATTTTAATTCTTTAATTTATAGAAACAATATTATTTACTTATTTTCACGTAAATATAAGATATTTTAATAAAAACGGAATTATCCGCAATTATTAGTAACAAAGTTGGTATTGCGCTGGTATCACCTCATGTGTTAATAACATTTGGTACAGCAATTTAACTACACATAAATTAAAACTCTATTTCTGCATACGTTTAGAAAATTGCAGAATAATACATTGTAGCGTGCTTTATGTTCACATTTCGTATTCGTAAAATTCCTTTGACCTACAAATTTCTTTGGCAGTGCTATAGTTCTCCATTTAAATTATCATAGAGATCTAACGTTTTGTTTTCTTCTGTAGGTTGTTAACAAGGTGACCCACTTGGTTCAGCCATGTTTAGCTTCGCTATACACCCCATCATCAAAAAAATAAATTCCAAATGAAATATACTGGGTGAAATGTTATACGAGTATGTACTGTCTTAATCAATATGGCACGCTGTCGTTTGTGTTCACTGGTAAGTGGTAATTTTAAGTTATTTACAAGAAAATGTTGTCATATCAATGTTAGTTAAGAGAAAAGAAAAGTTTTTAGGTATTTACGTGTTTTTAAGAAAATCCTAGTTGTGACAGCCATATTAAACAGAAACGCGTAAAAACACTACAGTGGTATATAATGTTTTTATTAGGAATTATTTTAAATAAATTAATTAAATAACAAAAAGGTTGTAGAAACCTGAAAACTTTACTTGACAATGACATAAGAGACTTTGACAGATTTGACAATAACGCATCTGTCGTAGTTTCGTTGGCCTCGAACTCCAATTACTGGTATAATAACCTGAATATTACCGAATAACCTAGTTTTACATGTGTCAATAAAATTTATACCTACACAATAAAATTAAAATAACAGTGAATCTATCTAAAAGTAGTCTCCGTAATTTATCATCCATCACAGTTTATTTCGATATAATTTATTGAAGCTATTCAATCGACAAACAATTGATGTCTCTCCAGTTTTGCCAATGCGATTTTAAGGCCCGTCTCTCACGAGGCGACGCTCAAGCGATTTGCGTTTCATACCCGTATCCTACACGTCGCTTGTGAGGATCTGAGGATCCGCCATATATATTGATTTACGACCTTGCACACACGACGAGACACGAGACGCTTTGACGACGCGTTTGATATCATATCATATATCAGTCGCTCGCTACTGTCGTGCTGGTCGCCCGCTATTCGAGTCGCATACGCGTTGCAGACGAAATAGCGGCGGCGGCGGAACTTTTTAATGTTAATTTCGTACAGGAGGTGGAAAAATATGCATGTTTGTACAATGATAAGATAAGCTGCCAGAGTATGTCAGGAAAAAGTATGTAACAGAAAAGTCGTGGATTGAGATTGGAAAAAAAAAACTTAAATTATTAAAAGGTATACGGATGCATCCAGAATCATTTTTTATATTTCCACTTGTTTTTGTAATAAATATATAGCAAAATATTGTCTTCATCACTCGAGTCCTAGACATTATCGCACGAATGTGTTCCGCAACTGATGCAATGTCCGTGTTGTAATCATGTTTTTTCAATATATATCATAAAGCGACATCTACTGACAAGTAGTAGGGCCTACAATGGTACACCAGAAGCAATACTACCTACTCATCACTAGATGTCACTGTAAGTCCAAATATTATACAAGCTGTATTAATCTAAAGTTATTCAACAGGCAAAATTTACTAACGCTGCCTAGTGTCGAGGTATATTTTGGCTGTCGCATATTTTTGTATGGGCTTGACATATCTGGTATTTCTTTTATTTATGACTACATAGAGGTAAAATTCAGTACAATACTTTAAATTACAGTATGTCTGACAACCCTATTGCCTCCTAATGCGTCCATAAGAAGAGGTCTATGTCCAACAGTGGACTATCATAGGCTGATGATGATGATGATAACATGCGTTTATATTACAGGAACCGTCCAGTAACATGCGTAGAAGGCGCGCTGTCGAACGCGGTTCTTCATGAGAAACGAATGAAGATCGAAGCTCGGAAAACAAAAGAGAATGCCATGCGGTCCTACCCTCGTGTCCAGTGCTGGGTCGACAACGCTTATTAACTCTTTGACGGCCAAAGACAGCATAATGTATGTATTTAGAAGATTACAATTAAGGGGTGAGCCGATAAAAAACTGGCAATTTCAAATGAAAAAATCGGGTCAATATAGTCAAAAAGCTGTAATTTCTGGCCTTTGTAAGTAACTAGGAGGTCTTAAATTAGCTAACTTTAGTACTTTTTTGTTGCTACTGCAATATTAGTATTCACAATACAAGTTCTCCAGAACCCCTTTGAAATCTATTTTTCCAAGTTCTTTTTTTTAATTATCCACTACACGATTTCATGTTCTGCAGAAGCTACCAATATTTCTGGTTAATGTCCATGTTTTTATTAAATATATCCCTGCCTTGGGCGCAGTAATATTCTGTGAAGGGAATTATGTCACATATTATGTGAATTTTCTAAGGGTCTCCAATCAATTATTTAATCCTATACTAATGTTAGTCTCTTTGGCATAATTTTATATGAAGCGAAATTAGTGCCAAAAAGTATCAAGGATATTGTGAGCGTCAGGATGACTGACCAAAATAGCGGATCAGTGTAAGAGTACCATCATAATTTACTACCTATTTGCTACTATTTACTACCTATGTTCACATATTTGCTACCTAATTTTAAAAAAAGAAATCAATTTAATTAAGTGGGCAGTCATTCTGACGTCAGGATGACTGCCCATATTTAGTATTTCGTGGTTAGACCCTATATTTTGCAACTTTCTATGTACTATGATTTACTACCTATTTGCTACCTAAGCATATATTTTTTCCAGATTTTTTAGGCAAAAAATGACGATTTTATAAGCATTTCAAATTCTGAACAAAAAAAATTTGTTAGAGTACCATCGTAATTTACTACCTATTTGCTACTATTTACTACCTATGTTCACATATTTGCTACCTAAGTTAAAAAAAGAAATCAATTTAATTAAGTGGGCAGTCATTCTGACGTCAGGATGACTGCCCATATTTAGTATTTCGTGGTTAGACCCTATATTTTGCAACTTTCTATGTACTAGGTATGATTTACTACCTATTTGCTACCTAAGCATATATGTTTTCCAGATTTTTTAGGCATAAAATGACGATTTTATAAGCATTTCAAATTCTGAACAAAAAAAAATTTGTTAGAGTACCATCATAATTTACTACCTATTTGCTACTATTTACTACCTATGTTCACATATTTGCTACCTAAGTTTGAAAAAAGAAATCAATTTAATTAAGTGGGCAGTCATTCTGACGTCAGGATGACTGCCCACTTAATTAAATTTATTTCTTTTTTAAAACTTAGGTAGCAAATATATTCTTAGGTAGCAAATAGGTAGTAAATCTATGTACTATGATTTACTACCTATTTGCTACCTAAGCATATATGTTTTCCAGATTTTTTAGGCATAAAATGACGGTTTTATAAGCATTTCAAATTCTGAACAAAAAAAAATTTGTTAGAGTACCATCATAATTTACTACCTATTTGCTACTATTTACTACCTATGTTCACATATTTGCTACCTAAGTTTGAAAAAAGAAATAAATTTAATTAAGTGGGCAGTCATTCTAATCTGACGTCAGGATGACTGCCCACTTAATTAAATTTATTTCTTTTTTAAAACTTAGGTAGCAAATATATTCTTAGGTAGCAAATAGGTAGTAAATCATAGACCTTAGAAAGTTGCAAAATATAGGGTCTAACCACGAAATACTTACTAAATATGGGCAGTCATCCTGACGTCAGAATGACTGCCCACTTAATTAAATTTCTTTTTTAAAACTTAGGTAGCAAATATGTGAACATAGGTAGTAAATAGTAGCAAATAGGTAGTAAATTATGATGGTACTCTAACATTTTTTTTTGTTCAAAATTTGAAATGCCTATAAAATCGTCATTTTTTTCTTAAAAAATCTGGAAAAATATATGCTTAGGTAGCAAATAGGCAGTAAATCATAGTACATAGAAAGTTGCAAAATATAGGGTCTAACCACGAAATACTATGGGCAGTCATCCTGACGTCAGAATGACTGCCCACTTAATTAAATTTATTTCTTTTTTAAAACTTAGGTAGCAAATATGTGAACATAGGTAGTAAATTATGATGGTACTCTAACAATTTTTTTTTGTTCAAAATTTTAAATGCCTATAAAATCGTAATTTTTTGCCTAAAAAATCTGGGAAAAATATATGCTTAGGTAGCAAATAGGTAGTAAATCATAGTACATAGAAAGTTGCAAAATTTAGGGTCTAACCACGAAATACTAAATATGGGCAGTCATCCTGACGTCAGAATGACTGCCCACTTAATAAAATTTATTTCTTTTTTAAAACTTAGGTAGCAAATATGTGAACATAGGTAGTAAATAGTAGCAAATAGGTAGTAAATTATGATGGTACTCTAACAATTTTTTTTTGTTCAAAATTTGAAATGCCTATAAAATCGTCATTTTTTGCCTAAAAAATCTGGAAAAAATATATGCTTAGGTAGCAAATAGGTAGTAAATCATAGTACATAGAAAGTTGCAAAATATAGGGTCTAACCACGAAATACTAAATATGGGCAGTCATCCTGACGTCAGAATGACTGCCCACTTAATTAAATTGATTTCTTTTTTTAAACTTAGGTAGCAAATATGTGAACATAGGTAGTAAATAGTAGCAAATAGGTAGTAAATTATGATGGTACTCTAACACTGATCCGCTATTTTGGTCAGTCATCCTGACGCTCACAAGGATATTATGCATAAGTCAAGGATATCTTAAGGAACACGGGAAGAATGGCCAGATATATTGACGACAGTCCCATAACTTAGAAATATGCATACAAAAAAAGAAAAAAATGTTTGGAAAAGATAGTTTGGAAGAGGTTTCGAAGAAGAAGCTGTACTTAAGTTTCGAAGAAGCTGTAAAAGTTAGAGTACCCGAAATGCAGTAGTGAGGCATAAGTACTACAGTCAGCTAAGTTAAGACTTCCTGGTTAATTTCCAAAGCTTGAAATTATGCCTACCAAACTATACCAATCCGATTTTATTATTTGAAATTGCCAGTTTTTTATCGGATCACTGATCATACCACCACTTTTCTTGAATATTCAAATGTGTGTTTAGACTTGATTATTGAATAAATTTGGGACCATGACCTTTTTTGTTGTTATTCTGTAACATCAATCATCCAGGGGACAAAAGTTGCAGTTTGCTAGAAGAAATTATACAGCATGCTCAACTAACATGAATAGCAACAAGTGCAAACAAAAAGTTCATTATCCATTTATGTTCTTAACCTTTCATATTACCTATGCCTAACATCAATCTGCATACAAACAAAAATATTTACAGCAGAGTTAAGTGTTTGTTATGTTTTGTTTGTATAATTTAAGTAAAAGATTGACTATCTTTATTAGGTTTTATTACTCTTTACTCATGGACATTATATTAAATTGAATTTGAAAGAAACAAAAAGTCTATGCTATGTCGCAGAGACATCACATAAGGTCGATGCGGGTAAGGCCGTCTATCACGAAAGTCCGTCTACCAACTGATTTCCGACCCTAATTGAACAGTATAAGACGCATATGATGGACTTTCCTTACAAATAAAATATGCCGGACTTAGCCGCACTGACCTTAACCCTTAAATGCATAGTGATGTACATATGCATCATCTATTCTCTACTCTATAGACAACACGTCAGAACTCAAATTTGAACGAATCATTGTCAAGGTCATGCATTTAACCCCTCGTATGCTTCCTGTCAAATTACGTTACTGAAAAAGTTACCTCGACAATTAAAACAATAGATTGAATTTCCCAAGCACGGATCCGTGTCTAAGCATACGAGGGGTTAAGGGTTAAGGGCTAATTCTGATCAAGGTATATAATGTTATCACTTTATTGGGCCTAATAAAAGATATAATTTGCATTGTTAAATCTTATAAACGGATAATCAAATTTGGTCTGCCGAACAAACTGTTAATAGAATAATAATATCATAAACTTCTTATGTCAGGATTCCCAATAAAAACTTTGAATAATGTTTTAGTGATTTTTATTCCTCAAATGTATAATATAACAAACTTACATGCTAAACATTCAAATCACACTGCCATCATTCCATGGGCATAACACCATTTAACCCATTGGATCCTTCCTCCCCAAGATTCCACGGATCATCAAGAGCTGCCAGAAGTCTCGCCAAGCCTTTATGTCCTTCAACATCGACGTTTTTCGTCATTTCTTGATTGAACGGTACGTATTCATCACATAGTATGCTTTTCCCTTGAGACACGCCTAATATCTCGTACCAGCCTTCCAAAGGTTCGTCTAAGGGCTTCCGCAACTTGATGAGGATTTCTTGATCGTCGACAGTCTTGACGTAAAAGCCCTCGCTTGCTGATACTCTCGTGATTTTCCCCCAAATAGCCACTTTGGCGCCATTTCTTTGTGTGAGATTGCCGGCAGTCACGTACGGAACAAACTCGTCGTTGTCTGGATACTGGTTATCTTCGAAATCGTCGTGATCCCCCATTTTATTACGAGGGTTAATTTAAGATAGGAACAAG
>JALPQI010004324.1:0-76229 GCA_025490895.1 Thaumatotibia leucotreta | reverse complement strand
TTATTCATATTTGAGATGACACAATACAATCCAATAATCACAATATTTAGTTATTATTCACCCAAAAAATTACGATATTAATTTTATTAAAAAAAATGTTTATTACATATAATAATGATAATCTGGGATTAATAATAATTACGAGTAGATATCCCGAATTTGACACACTCCTGCAGATAAGATTTGAACTTTTGATTGAACAGAAGAGTAGGTTTACCTACTTCAATTCACCAACTTAGTTTACTTCTCATAATTTCTTTCGATTCCTTAGTACAAAACACTTGCATTTCATATCAAGTGGCCATCACCAGCTCTTATTAAAATAAATACTCATCATCATCATCATCAGCCAATTGACGTCCACTGCTGGACATAGGCCTCCCCCAGAAATGGAAAATAAATACTGAAATAATAAAATTCTCCAACTTCTCCAAGCACTTAAATTGCCTACACTTTTTAGCAAGACCATTAAAATCATTGAGAACAACATCAATAAACAACGAAGTACATTGTATAAAAATGTACATTTGACCCCATTTTCATGATCTGTACACCCCTGAATGAAAGATAAGTCCCAATTTATTGTATGTATACAATAAATTGGGACTTTATGTCTGTTTTTAAGTACAGTGTGCATCAGTGCACGACAAAAAACAATCACGCCTCGCGTAAATCAGTGGCCAGAGTACATTTACAGTGATTGCCTTATTTACAAGACAAAGATTTATAACTTATAACCATGGACAAAATAATATTTCCAGACGCTCTATCGTGAAGACGAAACTGTGATTGAAGAGCAATAGAGCATGTGCACCTCTCGAATTTACACGATACGCACACATCAACAATTTTATTGTCGTATACTATGGCGAACATTGACACGATCTGACCACGATATACTAATGCGATTCAGTTTTGGACCTAATCTGAATCGCGATGTGTCAGTTTCACAGAATAACTGTCAAAAACTTACAAGCAAACCTAAACTGAATCGCGTTTAAGAGATAATGGTAGCCCCCCCCCCCCACCCCGTGGCCTATTTCACATAATTACAATTGTGACAATTGTAAAATGTCACTGTTACTGACGTCACAGGCCTCCGAAGGCTACGGCTACCGCTTACTGTCGGACGGTCCATGTGCTTGTTTGCCACCAACATAAAATTATTCCTAATAACGTTATTATATCGTTAATAAACTACTTTTTATTTTCTGAAACCCGTGACACTTGTCGCAAGGTTTAATACAATTTTCATTAATTCTTGACATGAGGTTCGGCTTATGTCGGAATTTCGCTACAATTGTCGCAAATAAACGCACGGCCCTTCCGTTGGTAAGCGGTAACTGTAGCCTATAGACGCCCCCGATTGGAGAAACAGAAAAATTACAATTGTAGCACTTGTCAATGTTGTGAAATTGGGGCCAGGCCCCAATTTCACAACATTGACAAGTCCTACAATTGTAAATCTACGGTTTCTCCAATAGGGAGTGTCTATAGGCTACAGTTACCGCTTACCAACGGAAGGGCCGTGCGTTTATTTGCCACCAACATAAAATGTAGTGCATGAACTTTAATAAATCAGCAGTAAATAACTACTTTTTTGCAAAGAAAAATTACAATTGTCATAAAAAACACGACAATTGTAGCGAAATTCCGACATATGCCGAAACACATGTCAAGATTTAATGAAAATTGTACTAAGCCTCGCAACAATTGTCACGGGTTTCGGAAAATAAAAAGTAGTTTATTAACGATATAATAGCATTATTCGTAATAATTTTATGTTGGTGGTAAACAAGCACATGGACCGTCCGATAATAAGCGGTAGCCGTAGCCTACGGAGGCCTGTGACGTCAGTAACAGTGATGTTTTACAATTGTCAGACTTGTTATTATGGTGAAATAGGCCACTGGTGTCAGTCGGAACAAAAGGCACACATTCAAACCGGCAGCCATTATACAATCACATTAGATACGTTGTATATCAATGGGTAATCCGTAATGTTCTATACATCCATGTTTATAACCAATAAAATAAAAGATAAGTCCCGCATTTTGGGTGTTCCAAGGTTTTAGCGGCACAATTTTTATAGCGCCATTTTATGACCAAAGATAATTTAAACGAGCTTGCAAAAAAGCGGATATTTAAAATTTCGTAGGACTATCAGGCCATACAGGGTAAAAAAGAATGGTGATATATTAAAGCACAGATTTCGTATTGAGGTGCGTTTAAACCAAAAGAGCATTCGCTGTTCTAGCGCCCGTTCTATGAAATCAACCAATCACGTTTTGTGTACCGATCGAATTTCGTAGAGTGGGAGGTTAGAACAGCGAATGCTCTTTTAGTTTAACCGCACCTTTGTATGCTGATACTTGTAGATTGTCTTTACAAAATAAAATCGTGCATGTATGTGCAAAATAAAATTGAACATGGACTTTAACGCCATGACAATACTGCCTTACTATTGTAGAAAGCAGTATTCGCTATGAATCTCCTTAGAAAAAAGCCGCCTTTTGCCCTAGAACTTCAGGCAGCTTTTAGCTATGGAGTTTCATAGCAAATAATGATTTCTATACTAGGACGGCAGAATAGAGGTCGGCTCAGATAGTTGTGGAGTATATATTATTATCTGAGAGCGACTGTAAGTACAGTGGCCCTAACGCGAACTATGAAATCCGCGAATTTCGGGGATTTTTCTCTGTTACTCTACTGACGCCTTCGTAGGAGTGACAAAGACAAACCCCGTTTGCGGATTTCATAGTTCGCGGTGGTGCCGCATATTTTTGTAAGCCTACCAAGCAGCAGCTGCTGTACTATACAAAGTGTGTTCTATAAAAATAATCTGTCTACGTATTACCAAACAACTTTTTTAAAATATCCACTACATTCTAGCACAAAACCCTAAAAATGCTGTAAAGTTTTTATGTTTGTCATATAAACGCTTTTACTTATATAGCAGAGCTTCCAAGGTGCTCACAAATATCTTGGCAGACATCTATTGTTAGAGTGTATTTTCTGATATTATTTTTGACCACTATAGCCGCTTCTGTCTGATGGCGACTGTACATCTTAGCCCGACATACGATATATTAGGTACAAGATACGACAACAGCATTGTATTTAATTATTTGTTGCTCGTAACAGTGTTAAGTTCACTTTCCACCACAACACATCACATAAATTAAGATAAAATTATAAGGTTAGATTAGCAATATACAAGTTGCAAAACAATCTCAAAATTACGGGAATATACTCAGGGAACACTACAGGGAATTTAAGAGATACTTCTCATTGAGAATGTTTCCATGAGAACTTATAAAAAAGCGTTATGAAGAATATGATATTTCACAATTCAGTAAACAAGGCATAAAATATACCTTAAAAGGCATGTATGTATACAACGGTTTTGGCATGATTACATTGTTTGTAAAATTCAAATTGCCGAGAACATTCTTTATAGAAGTTTCGCAAGTTATGAAACTTCTCCTCGGTACATTGCAAGGTTAGATACCCACTGACCCCATTTAGTCAGATATCCCCATCTGTATTATTTTCCCCAGTCTCCGTTCGAAAACGCTGCGAGATTGACGGCACAAGCGTTTGAAATCGGAACTCGGTTTCTTAATTGATCTGTAAATAGCCGCGAACGATGCGCCACCTGGCGGTGACGGTACGGTGGAATACGGTAACTACAGACTTATAAGAATTTCGTTACCATTTTTTATCGGTCTTTATTTTAAAAACTGTACAATTTATATACATATACATAATATAAATCTAATTAATCTAACTTTACCTATAGGTTAGCTTAGAACTAGACCAAATTAAAATGGCACCAATCGGTAAGCATCAGCTTTCAAATAAAAAAAGAACTATCAAAATCGGTTCACCCAGTCAGAAGTTCTGAGATAACAAATAAAAAAAACATACACACGAATTGAGAACCTTCTTTTTTCAAATCTGTTGAAAATTACAGATTCTCCTCTTGCAGATGTCTATAGTTTGGCTAAGTAACCATTGCTGAAGGTATACTCCACTGCTGCTCAATTTCATCATCACCATATCAGCTGAAAGACGTCCACTGCTGAACATAGGCCTCCCCCAAAGATTACATTTTGAGGGGTTGTTGCCATAATCGCCACGCTTGGTATGCGGGCTGGCGATCGCAGTATCTCCACCTCACTTTAGGGATGCTGCTGCCCATCCCCCGGTGGTCTTGGTCGTAGTTTTTGGACATACCTGGGTCAAGTGTATGATCAGTGACACTTTAGTCCTTTAGTACGGTCGAGGAAATTGAATGTTTAGCAGTTTATGGCTCACTCTACATTGGTTGTGTTTAGTAAATACAACATAACTAAATTAACCTGAACTGCAAAGTGCTAAACATTCAATTTCCTCGACTGTACAACTACTGTATTCTGTGACAAATGTATTCTTACTGCCGTCACCACACGGCTCCTCAATTTGATCCTCCATTAAGATCAATAATGAGGTATTAGAAGTACCTAGGGTTAGCCCTACTAGGATTACTTAAGTACGATTCCTCCGGGTTTTACCCAGCTGTACCTAATTCATGATAATTCTGATGATTTTCAAAGAGCTCGAAGTAACCACACGCTTGTCCAGTATCTGCTTCGAGAGGATCCTCAAGTATTTTGGACATGTAGCCCGTAGAGATAGAGACCCCGACAGTCTAGAGAAATTGATGGTAGGTGTTCAGGTAAGACCTGATAAAATCAATCACCGGCTTCTCAGTTTCTAAATCTTTAAAGACCACCGAGGACAGACTTGGAAGAGCATGGTGTATCAAGCAACAAACCCTTCAAGCTAGACACGACCTTCAGAAATGAAGATGCCGACTAAGAAAAGAATGTATGAGGACTGAAAATATGGCGACCCCATATCGGAAGTATAGGTACCAATAGTCAATAACCGTAACACGTGTCTTCCCCTGTAGTCACGTTTCACATACATCTCTATTTAGCACCCTTGTGCACCGATTTATTTCTTTCAGCCCTATCGAGGTTCGACGCCATTTTGAACTTGCTCGTGAGTGACATAAAGTTGTTTTTTTAATGAGGGTGTGTGATTGTTAAAGATACAGTGTGCTATTTAAGGCGTTTACGCGTGACTTCAGGTGACACCCTATATTTAACGGTAATTGACGTTTAGTGAGGTATTTATCATAAGAATTTTGGAAATTTAAAACTACTTCCGAAGGATCTCGTTAAAATTTAGTAATATATTTGTATGTTTTCTTTATTATTTGTAGTCTAAATTGGCCACCAACCGAACTTTTGTTGGTAGGTAGTATCCGTTGTTGTATAAAGACGTATAATAAAGGTAAACAATTACTTTTATTTAATAAATATATTGAAAAAATTTAATTGTTCCATAAATGCTTCAAAAAGTGTTTTCAGTACAGTGGAAACAATCTAACGATGTGATTTTCCTTCTCCGTACTCCTCCTCAAACATGTTTTTACGTTACTTATATATTTTTTTACACTTTATGTAACGAAATATATGAATAATTTATAGCAGATCTCAAAATTAGGTAAATGAAAAAGAAAGAAAGAAAAGAAAAAACATTTATTTATGACACAACATAGACATTAACAGCCTTGTGGTGACGGCAATAAGAATACATTTGTCACCACCCCAACTCCTCCTGCGGGTGTCGTAAGAGTCGAATAAGGGATTGAAGTGTCACTGACCATTATTTGATAAAAGATTGATGATGGGCAGCAGCGTCATCATAGTGGACACATTACTGTGATCGCCAATCCGCTTGCCCAGCGTGGCGATTATGGGTATTTTCCTCCTAAATGTGTTTATACGCATAGTTAATAGGAGAGGCCTACGTCCAGCAGTGGACTATCATAGGCTGATGATGATGATGATGATGACATTAAAACAAAATAAACATAAATGCAAGTAAAAAACTAAGTGCCACAAAATGGTCTCCAATTCAGCTTATTGCTGGGCTGAAGCACAGCCCAGCGCTGGTCTTCCATTGGAGCCATTAGTGAGGTCACGCGGTTGGTAACATAAATTAAAACAACTGGCAAGTTAGCAACCTTTTTATCCCTATTAATAATAAAAGATGATAATAATAATAAAAACATTAACTTGTACGACTGAACGTATCCAACCCACCATAGACGTATTAGTACATTACGACACAAGCGTAAATATGTTTGTAGTAATTGATTGTACATTGATCCGGATTACCAAGCTAAAGTGGCAATGGGCAGGCCACCGCACGCAGGGCAATTGGCCAATGGAGTCGAAAAGTGCTCGAGTGGAGACCACGGTTTGGTAAACGCAATGCAGGATGTCCACCTACAAAATGGACTGACGATCTTATGAAGATCGCCGGGTGACGCAGGATACAGGTCGCTTCCAACCGGTATTTGTGGAGGTCCCAAGGAGCCTATGTTTAGCAGTGGACGTCTTATGGCTGAAATGATGATTCATCATCATCATCAGCCAATTGACGTCCACTGCTGGACATAGGCCTCCCCCAGAGAGTTCCACAAAGATCGGTCGTGAGCTGTCCGCATCCATTGGACACCCGCAACCTTTACCAGGTCGTCGCTCCATCTTGTGGGGGGGCCTTCCCACGCTGCGCCGTCCAGTGCGTGGTCGCCACTCGAGAACACGCCGACCCCACCGGTCATCGGTCCTCCGGGCAAAAAAGATAGGCACAAATGATGGGCATAAAATGATGATTGGACATGACTAAATGTGTATGGATATTCGCCGTGTGGTGACGGCAGTAAGAATACTTTTGTCACCACCCCAACTCTTACCGCGGGTGTCGTAAGTGTCAACTAAGGGATTGAATGTCACTGACCACTGACCATTCTTTGATTGATGATGGGCAGCAGCGTCATCATAGTGGACACGTTGCTGCGATCGCCAATCCGCTTGCCCAGCGTGACAATTACCTCCTAGTCCTAGTGCGTCTATACGCATAGATAATTAATAGGAGAAAGCTATGTCTAGCAGTGGACTGATATAGGCTGATGATAGTGATGATAGAAAATAGGTGTTTAAAAAATATATAAACTCTTCCATTTCACTGTACAGTCAACCAATTGGAACCCTAGGCCACTCAGGAACCATGTCAAAGTAACGTTATCAATCAGATTGTAAGACATTTCAAACGGCTTTTCATTTTGACATGGTTCTAGAGTGGCCTAGGGTTCCAATTGGTCGAGTGTACATACAGTTCACCTCATCATTTTAATCGTTTTCACACAGCAATCAATAATATCAAAACGTGATGCTATGCGCACGCGGCATAACAAATACTTTCACACGGCGTTACCACTGTAATTAATTATAATTTATGGGCATTACCGGTCATTTGTACTATCGCCAACATGGCTGACCACTTTTGACCCTTATTACAAGGACAAAGAGCAATTAAATGGATATTTTTGTCGGCATTTGTATAGTTACCGACTAGGAACAATACTTCCTAAATCGGACATCGTGGGGGTTTTAATCGACGAATTAAAACCATAAAGGAACCGAGGGAGGATGTAACGGGAAAATATGATATTCAATCGTATTGCATTTCCTGGATATGGGACAAGTGTTCAATCTTTATTGTTAACAAAGAAGCTCTCTGTCCTATTTTTAAGGTAGAGGAAATATGACATAGCTTTATCATTTTACACATTCATACAAAATCTTCCGGTGCCATATAGGCTAATCTTTGAAATCAATGTTGCCAGTGCGGATCTTTTGGTCCGATTTTGGGTCTCTTTTGTAGATCCTAGATCAAATCGGACCATTTCGTATAATCATACATATTTCTCATTTTTGTACGCTTGAATATATCCGGTTTCCAGGTCTCCTAAGAGTGAAGGTAAGAGCCAGCATAGTCTGGCGTATATTTTTGAAACTTTTCGGATTTCTTTGCTGTCGAGATCGTATCGAATCAGAATGTGGAGCTGGAAACACTGTCTGAATGAAATATGTAATATCGGATTCATGACTTATAAGTATCATAAATAAATCACTAAATACATAGTATAAAACAAAATCCCTTTCTCTACATATATCCTTATTATGCTTAAATCTTTAAAACTACGTTTGATTCGTTTTTTTAAATAGAGTGAATCAAGAGGAAGATAAAGTTAGTGTTATATCCGTGCGAAGGCGGGGAGGGCCGTTAAGTAAATAATAATAGGACATTCTTACACAAATCGACCTATTACTTAAGCTTAATTAAGGCTTATGTTGTGGATACCAGCGGCAAGATAGATACATATAAATACTTGCTTTAGGAAAAACCGTGACTTAAGAACTTATGTATATTTTTTTGTGATAAAATACACAAGGAGATGTCCATGCCAGGACTCGTACCACGGACGATATCACCAGTGGAATCACTACTTAGTACTGACTGAGCTACGAAGGCTATAAATAAGCTGTTGTATGGAAGCTTCTTCTGAGTTCTTCTCGGGTTAGTGGTGTAGGAATGGAACCGGAAGAAATTTTTATTATGTAAACTAGCTAATGTGTATGACGATTCAAAAATGCTGGTTAGGTACTATGCCTACCTACTTGAAAAGAATCTGTTGATTTTGAGTTTGCTTCAGTTTTAAAGCAAAGACTTGTTTTGGTCCTCAGTTGCACTAGTCGACTACATATGCACAACAAGAATTTGTATAAACTGTCATTGTATTTACCGCTTTGGAAAAGAAAGAATCCGTAGTAAAGATACCGCCGGGGTCAACAGGTCATCGCAACTGGAATAGATACTTCATTGTGACTTGGCACTGAAACATGAAACCGCAAACAATTGTGGTCGTTTACCACTGGTGGATCCATCAGAAAAACGTAGTAAGCTAGTGGAATTGAAATCAAGTTAATACCTTATTTTATCCAACAGTGACGTTGACCAATCGAAGGGACGGAAAAAACATGTCCAGTGCTTAAAAAAATCAGGGCAAATTCACACCGGTGGTTTTTCCTTCTGTAATTTAAATTGCCTAGACATGTTCTTTCCGTGGACCTTTCAATTGTGGATTCCATTGTAAGGAAATAAAGAACCATTGTATTTGAATTAAGACCAAATGTAGGTAGTTCGAAAACCCGCGCAGCTAGAAGGTATTGATACATTTTCTCGCCCGGATACCTGCGACCACGGGTGTAACGTCATGCCCGAAAAATCAGGATAATATTAAACGTACATAAGTTTACACGATTAAATGCTGTTTGTCGTTAAAATATCAGTGATTACCGTGAAAGTTTACATCAATATAAGTAAATAAAGCGTTAGATAATGTAAGGTACCTACTTATTTATGTACCGATTCTGACTAAGGCATTGGTCACTGAACCGGAAGTAGAATTTATTTTATAAACTTACTATACTATGTATGACGATTCAGAAGTCCGTTTTTTGTAAAGGACTATTAGTTTCTGAAAAACCTACCTTATGACTTTTTTAAAGTAGACTATGTAATGTGTGTCAGACAGACATAGGGCGTTTGTGCACTACACTGACTTTTACCGTCCGGTAGTCCGGTTTTTTACGGTCCGATATGCCACGCCATTAAATGTATATAGGTAGTAGCTTGTGCACTATACGTAATTTTACCGTCCGACATTTTACTTTTCCCCATTCCGGACAGTATTTTTCCGATCCGAGATGACAGCTATGAAAAACGTGTTAAGGTGAATATCTGGGCGTTTCAACCGCCTAATTTTGGTGACATCATTTTTGACGAAGTTTGTATTCGTTACAATGTGCTACTTTGTCATTTGAAGGAGGCACGGTACCTTATACAAATGACGAAGTTTAACAATGAGACGTTTAGAAACTTCGGCAATAATGATGCCACCAAAATTAGGCGGTTGAAACGCTCAGATATTCACCCGTTAATGCTTGTGCACTGCGTCAGGAATTGCACTTGGTGTGGCATATCGGACCGTAAAAAACCGGACTACCGGACGGTAAAAGTCATGTGTAGTGCACAAACGCCCATAATGTATTGGCACGTAAAAAGTGCGCTCCGACGCGGCCCGATGCGAGCCGGCCAGTAGCAGTAGTACGGCTATAGTGGTAATCGTACACTATAGTAGCTTCGGGAAAGTGAACCTGACGCCGCACCTGTCCGGAGACAATGCGTGGGAGCCGCCTCACCGCAACGGTGGTGGCTCGGGTTTCCTCGGCATTCTTCGTCGGGATTCGTGGTACCAATGGCAAGAATCAATTACCATGGTGAATCCTTTCCCATCGTATTTTCACTGAACAATCCAATTTACTTCAGTATCTGGGCATTTACACTTGCATTGCAGTCAGGTTCGCAACGACAATTAAGCACATAAATAAAACGTTTTTACATCGTTAATAAACTACTTTTTATTTCCCGAAGGTCGTCACAATTGTCACGAGATTTAGAAGAATTTTCGTTACTCCTTGGCATGAGGTTCAGCTTCAGGTTATATTATAATATCACTAGTTCATAAAATTAACACCAGGACAAAGTTTTTTATTGAAGTTTAGTTCTTAATTGTCGTTATAAACTTGACTGCAATTAAGGCTTATTAATTTCACACTAATTGGGTGTCCCTAAATGTGAAAAAGCTTACCTATACCCTATACATATATCACAAGTTGCTTTGTGTGTATGTAAATTGTATCAGCGCAAGAGCTTTGCCTTCAGCGTTAGGGTTGAAAATTCCGTGGCAAATCAAACTTATGTGACTATCGCTGTGATTATCGCACAAAAAAACCGTGCGAAGCATGAATTCAGAAGTAAGTCTACGATCGTTCTGAAAAACTCAATGGGAAAGGATTCTTCAATCATTCTGCATTAAAGAAATTGCTTCTTGGTCATTTACATTTGAAATACCGAAAACAACCCAACAATCGTCCAAAAACTCCCCAACTACGGTCCAAAACTAAGTCAAATATCTTCGATTTAGTGTAAATATTATATTATTGACGTAGTTGTTACACAAAGTCTCCTCATTAATATTAAAAAACTTAGATAAAACCAAAATAAAAGACTTCCATTGATGCTTAATTACGAGTGGAACTTGTGGACCATAGTTCTAGCAGTGGACTATAGTTGTATGGTTATACGGTAGGTATCCATGGATCGTATTATACGATGGCCACGTCAAGAGACGAAACAAAGAGCACATGACAAGGATCGTCATGGAAATCGAAGCCGACCCCAAAATACATGGGAAATAGGCTCAGGAAAAGAAGAAGATTATACAAAGGTATCGTATCGTAGTTTAGTACCCGCAATACAAGCTCACCATGGGTAGTCCCAGCCAATGGTCTAGTTTATTCAACATCTTTCAAACTAACAAACTTTCTTGACAAACGGTTACGTAACGGAATGGCAGGTGCAGGTGTAATTATTATATTATAAATGTCGATGACCATACCCGCGGCGTGTGTGGTAGAGTTAGAACGTGACGTCCGGGATCCGGCGACCATCTTGCAATAGTTTCTCATATCCATACGGCTTGGGAGCAGGCCTGCTACCGCGAACACCGAAGTTCGTTTTCGGGGATTTGTTGACACTCTAATGACGCCTTCGTTGGCGAAAAAAATACCCGAAATTTGCGGTTTTCGTAGTTCGCGGTAGGGCGAGCACTGCGCACTCCTTCAGAAATATTTGTGCGACGCAACGCATCTCATACGGTAAGTTTGACCAAATCAAACCCTTCCACTAAGCCGTGTATAATTTTTACTCAGAATCGTGGGGTCTTTCGATCCTATTAGGGGAAAAAATTGTCCCAGGATTTACGTACATTTATTCTAAGATTGAATTTCCATTCCATTACCGCCATAAAAAAACTTGAGACAATATTTTTTTCCTATCAGAATCGAAAGTGTTCGCGTTTCGGAGTGCAAATCATATTAATCTAAATCAAAAAGGGAGGGGAGGACAACTTCGAAAAGTATAGCTCATAATACATACATATAGGTACATAATTATATGCCATACTTTTCAAAGTAGTTCTCAAAATGAAAAAAGTTGACTCCCCGCTTTTTTTTCATTTCATTTCATCAACTTGGAATACTTGCAGTACTCGTATGCAACAAAACTTAAAAGCATACTAACAATGTAGTGAATTCAAATTGTTGGTCTAATAGCGACAATCACTAGGAATCCACCCCGTGGGACACTGACAACCGCAAGCACCTGTCCCACTCTACGGCATTAGAGCAACAGAGACAGGCATGGGAACATCGCAGACCATTCCGCGGGCTAAAGAGGCTGTGACGATACGCTGACGACCCGTGAGAGCCTCCGGAACCAAATTATTATGATATATTTATTTGTAGATAGGTATACGGGGTCGTAAAAATCGACTAAATAATTTAACCCTTTATAGTGCATCGGTCTCAAAAACGACCACCTGTAACACTATATTTTTGATTTTTTTTCTCGTACAGATTTTTTTATACTATAGGATAGCGCTGAGGCTTGACTTACGAGCATCCTGTATAATTATTTACGGTGCTTTATTTGACTTTGCTACGTTGAACAGTTTGCTATCACCTCAAGTGTGATTTTATTGTGGTTACCCACAAATGGACGTAGTTAAGGAAGAAGGATCCAACCTCTGATATTTGTCACTGAGATTAGCTAATGACTTTTCCTTTTGACATAAGATTTAAATTTAGTTGACAGATTTTTTGGATTGGATCTTTTTTCCTTAAATACGTCGAAATCGCAAGGGAGGTCCCTTAATTAAAGATTGTCAAGGTGGATTGACACCAAACGGGCGAATGCTCATTCTATCCCCACTCTACGAAATTCGTTCGCTGCACAAAACGTAATTCATCGAAATTCGTTTATTTCGTAGAGTGGAGGATAGAATGAGCATTCGCTCCTGTACTGTAAATTCACCTTCAGATGGCGTACTAGGCCGTGTAGTGACGGCAGTAAGATTACATTGGTTACCACCGCAACTCCTACGAGTGTCGTAAGAGTCGACTAAGGGATTGAAGTGTCACTGACATTTTTTTGATAAAAGATTGATGATGGGCAGCAGCGTCATCATAATGGACACATTATTGCGATCGTCAATCCGCTTGCCCAGCGTGGCGATTATGGGTATTTACTAATGCGTTTATACGCATAGTTAAACCTACATCTTACAGTGGACTAACATAGGCTGATGATATGATGAGATGTGACATGGCATACTAACTGGTTGAGTCTTCAAGACTTTGTAGCCTCGACATGGGCATTACCCACAAATCTCAGGGGACCTCATTAACGATCAGATGGCATACTTATAAAATTGAGGTGTCGATCATTAGGCGCGGTTCTCACGACCGTCACGGCCGGTGCGGCTCGCGTGGTGCTGGTTCGATTCCCACCGGTGTCTCTTTACGTTATCTTGTTTTGTTTGTTGGGTATGCAAGTTAACTGTGTACGTATCGATGTCTTTAATGCCTGTTTAACGGTAGCGCAGAAGCTGGAATGTAGGGTCTGAATCCCGATGAGGACACCCTCTTTCTGAAAATCGGAAATTGGCTTAGGCAGTTAGGTATTTTCTGCAAATTAGAGATAGAGATACAAATTTTCTTTCAATCTTGATGAAAGTTTCCTCAATTAAAGCTCTTTATTAGAGGTTTCTAATGATACCTAATAAAAAAGTGTGATATAAGTAGAAAGCTTCTAGCACAAATTGAAGAAAATCTGAGATTTACTCAGTCTCCTAGGTTTTGTAAATCAGACATAATAATTTTCTTTCAATCTTGATGATTTTATTTTATATTAATGCTCTTTTTTAGATGGTTCTAATAATACCTCACATAAAGTGTGACAGAATATTCTATGGAAAATCAGAAATAGGTTTATTCAGCGAGGGCATCTAAATATGACGATTAAAAAAAATTGTATTAAAAAAATATTTGTTTTACAAAAACAAAAAGTTTAAATTGAACAACAAATCCAATTTTATGTAAAAATCTAAACCACTCAAACTTTTTGTGCTCAATGGTTGACTGGTACAGAATGTTTTAAAATTTGTCTTTCCTTAATAAATAAGTAAAATAAACAGAACCATGCCCATGCCCAACAACCATAATACGGAAGCTATTTAAAAAATTAATAGGTACCTATACATAAAATAGGTATACCACAAAAACAGCTTGAAATAAATGTGTTTAATTAATCTCCTGCAGCTAACGGACCGAAAAAATCCCAATTAAATTTAATATAAAAATAAAGTAATCGTTTGTTTCGGTAATTTCCCAAGACACAATAGTCCAGATGGAAATCAAAAGGTCACAATGTTTTGTAAGTTTGTTGAGACATAAGTCCTTCTGTGATGGAGTGGTGGTAGTGGAACAGTGGGGTAAAGAGGCAAGGTCACAAGACAATGGTGTGAGCTGACCCTAATGTTAACATTATTTGCGCTAATCAAGCGGTGCTTTATCTTGGGAAGGACGTTGGCCTGGGTCGCAGTTTCGTGGCTAGAAGTTTTCTAATCTACCTGATTGTAAACCTCGATATAATAAAAAGTTTGTGCTTTAGGATGACGCTTCAATATTGTTACAAATTGGTAGTCTGGTAGAGTCAAGGTACACTCACACAAGGTACTTTCTGAGCAAGATACACCTTTTTTCCCAATATGTCCGAAAATTGTTGTATGAAACATTCCTTTTTTGTTACCAAAAATGTATTAGAACTTGGTGAAAAGGAAACTTCCATACAAACTTTCTAAGATATTTTGGCAAATGTGGTGGATTTTGCTCAGCATCATTGACTCGACCAGTCTACCAATTTATGTCAATATGGTAGACGTGATCCACTACAATTACAAACTACGTGATGTAAACTAGGAGGAGACCAATTTGACAGATCACGTCATCAGCCTATATGAGCCCACTGCTGAATCTTTGTTCAAAACTTTGGTATTCGTTCCTCTAAAGGTGCATTCAGACCAAACGAGCATTCGCTATTCTATCCCCCACTCTACGAAATCAACGAATCACGTTTTGTGTAACGATCGTATTTCGTAGAGTGGGGGATAGAATCACGATAGAATAGCGAATGCTCGTTTGGTTTGAATGTACCTTAATATTGTTTATGGACTAAGGAAATGCCCATAATCGCCACGCTGGGCAAAGGGGTTAGCGATCGCAGTATGTGTCAACTACATTGATGCTTCTGATGGGTAGTAGCAATCTTCAATATATAAATGGTCAGTGACACGTAAACGAGAATAGTTGGGATGGTGGCAAAATGTATTCTTACTGCCGTCACCACATGCCTGAGTTACTGCGACCGTCAACTAATACTAATCTAGGCTACTGTAATCTATACAAAAATTGAGATTGAAAAATGTACCGCTAGTCGGAATGTGTGTAAAAACGTGTGCAGCGGGCGCGGGAGCCTTATTCGGCGGGAGCGGCCTTGCGAGGTCGGCGCCGGCGCACGTCACACCGTGGCATTGACACTGCGGACATAAATAAATAAATATAAAAATATCTTGAATAAATATCTTGGCATCTCTTTATACAAATCGACCTAGTCCCACGATAAGCTCAATAAGGCTAGTGTGGGCTAGTGATATAGGTAACAAGCGACAATTAATAAAGCGTGTTACATGAGCCACGGGAAAGCTTAAACGGGGTGATTTGATAGGTTATACTGAATAACTTTTACTATGGGGCCCAATCACGAAATGTAAACAAAATTGTCGTTTTCATTCACTTTGACCGATTGATAACGACATTTTGTATGATGTATGTATTAGATATGAGCCATTTTTTTAATATATCTCGGTTAGCTCCATAGTAAAAGTTGTTCAGTACCTCTTTGGTAGGACCAAATCACCCCGTTCAAGGTTTTCAGTGGCTCGTGTAACACCCTGTATAATAAATAGATACATATAGATACTTAAATACATAGACAGCCACGACCAAGGAACAAATATCTGTGATAAATACACAAATAATGCTCTCGCCGAGATTCGAACCCGGAACCTCCAGCTTCGTAGGCAGGGTCACTACCAAGTAGGCTACGGAGGCCGATGGAATATCTTGGGACATTTTTTTTTCGTATTGGTAGACGTTTGACCACGATCAAGATCATACCTGCTGGTAAGTGATGATGCAGTCTACGGTGGAGCACGCTTACCGCGTGCTCCACCGTATCTCACAAGATACCTACCTATTTATTTACGATGCAAGATTATTCAGATTGTTCACACGCGGAAACACAGATTCGAGCAAGGCATTCCAATTGGCAGTTCGCATAAGGAAAGTTGAAGCGTAATCGTGCGTATTTTTCGAGTACCTACCATGAAGCGATGCCAGAGTGCCGATTGTCCGACACATCACGTCTTACACAAATCGATCTAGTGCCACGGTAAATTAAGGCTTGTGATGTGGGTACTAAGCGACAGTGTCCTAAGACTACGGGACATCGATGGACAATACTCAAATTATAATTTACGGTTTTGGTACAAAGAGACTTTATCTTATTTTTACATTCATTAATTTTCTATGACAAGTAGATATTTTTAATTATATGTACAGCAAATAATTTACTTGCAATTTTAATCATTAAATCTAATCAGTTTACCCTTTTCCTTTCCTCTAAGAATATTATTTTTTCTTTCTCTTAAAGTATTATTTTTAATACTCGAATGCATGCCATTGTACTATGAGTACTTTTAATATTTGCATGTTCAATTGGGCACATATGGTGGTATACGACAATGACGTTTTCAAGTCTCGAGATTCGAGTCGGTGTGAGGGCGGCCGACCGGTCCCGATCAGACAGCAGTAACTGTTCATGCGCAGACGCCTCTTGCGTAACCACTTGGCCATTGCTACTGTAATTCGCAGATAAAAGATTTATCTCTTATTTTGATATTAATTTGAATGGGATAACTAATTCGGCCCTTGATAGCGAGACTCGCCCAAGTGAACAGAAAAGTTCACGGCATTTTAGGATATTATCGTTGCCTTAGCTACAATTAGCGATATACATATAATAGCACGAACTTTTTTGTCAATTCAAGCTATAGAATTTTAAACGAATTCACCTAGTTCCACATCTTGTGTTTCGTGTTGGAGGAACAGTCAAGTGCAAAAATAAGTATCGAAAGAATCCGTTCATAAATATGTTACGACGTTCTTATTACACAGAATTAGAGTGCACTGGGACATATTTTTGAACGTTTTTGTATACCCCTTATTTTGTCTTCGACTGAACAAAGCGATGGTACATAATATCGAAAACGAACATAGGTAGAAACATTTTGTGAAATTATTTTCACCGTTCTTTTTCTTGTCGAAAGGGATTCGAAATACACAAAGAAACCCAATCGTTTATCTAACAATTAGAAATACCTATGAAAGTTTAGTAGCCTACATTTTTTTATATTTATGAAACAATATTTATAATCTTAAATACGCGCTCTATAGTTACTTATTCCTTACAAATTACACATATCTACAAAATAGACAATAAGAGTAGTAAGCGTACCCTTATCTACCTGTGCTATATCTCGAAACAGATCTCAAAGATCGAATCTGCGAACGTGCACGAGAAATCCATGCACCGAATGCATTCTTATGCAAATCGAGAGGATCGATGCGAGATCGGATGCAATGCAATTGCTTGCCTCGAGAATATAAAACTCTATGGATATCGCGTCTCCTTTGAGGTCGTGAAGGAGAGACTCTAACCACCTCTAACTAGGACCTTTAGCAGGATGAATGATCCTTGATTTTATAAAATTTAAGTAGAATCGACGAAGGATTTAATTCTTTGTTTATGACTTAGATGGTAATAAGTAAAAGATCGCCATAGGCAACGTAGTGACATGCACATTACACCAGCCATTAACAATTTCAGACAGTTACGAGAAAAAATATAACTTTTACTATGCAACCAACTCCGAATTTAAGAAAATAAAAAATATTTTTCACAAAGTTGCTCAGTATCAGCGTGGAGCTTCTGAGGTATTCAGCAACTGGTAAAACAACCTAATATACATGTGCAGTCCAGTATAAGGCACATACATGGCTGAGATTTCCTGTAAGGTGAAGTAAAAATTCTCCGCTTGAGCTCTACTTTACCTTTGCTTTATTTAGACCAAACGAGCAATCGCTCATTCTATTCCCCACTCTACGATATCAACTAATTTCGACGAATCACGTTTTGTGTAACGAATCAATTTCGTAGAATGAGCGAGATTGGTCTAAATGCACCTTTAGAAGCTTCGCAGAGCATTGCCGAAAAATAAACACAATTTCGCGCCTCCTCACACCTAAAAAGACGAAACATCCATTTGAATTCATACTCTTCAGTGGCCTTAATTTATAGCAAAGATATATATCATGGATGCTAGGATTTTTCGAAGATTTTTGATTTTGATGGGACCGAGACCGATTTAAATGATAATAGGCGCTTGTTTGTTTTGAGGTAAGTTTATGTTGAGAAAGGTCAGGGATGTTATGCAAAATATGTTTTTGTTGATTGTGAACTGTTATAAATAAAAGAGACTAAATGTTTCTCAAAATGTACACAAGACAGATCGTTGAAAAGGAACGTTTCCTATTCTGTTACCATTTTTATAACTATGATTATCAATACGTTAACTACAAAAGTATTAAGTCTTTTGTCTCAAGTCCAAAATATACGAAATCTTAATAGGAAATGGGCGTAGGTAGTAAAACTGGGTAAATAGGAATGGTAGAATAAACTGATCTTTCAGACCGGAACTAGCAATGTACAAGTTGCAGAATATTCTCAAATTTGTGGGAATATACTCGGAAATTTCCAAGAATTTTCATGAGAATTTAAGAGTAACTTCTCAATGAGAATGTTTCCATGAGAACTTATAAAATAGTGTTATGAAGAATAATGTATTCCATTATTGAGTAAATAAGGCGTAAAATATACCTTCACAGGCATGTATACCTATACAACGGTTTTGGCATGATTAGCTTGCTTGTAA
Source organism: Thaumatotibia leucotreta (assembly GCA_025490895.1). Classification (NCBI taxonomy): domain Eukaryota; kingdom Metazoa; phylum Arthropoda; class Insecta; order Lepidoptera; family Tortricidae; genus Thaumatotibia; species Thaumatotibia leucotreta. The sequence continues at coordinate 57,250 of JALPQI010004324.1, read as the reverse complement.
TAATTAGATTGCCGAGAATATTATCTATAGAAGTTTCACAACTTATGAAACTTCTCCTCGGTACATTGCTACCCGGAACTAACAGTCCAGTTTAGAATAATACATTATGGAAAATCTGCTTTTCTAAACTGGACTGTTAGTCGCCGGCTAGAATACCACTTTACCCTGCATTCATATTTACCCCGTCATTCCTATTCATCCCGTTTTACGGTATTTAAAGGAGCATTTCATTCGCTCATTCTATCCCCCACTCTACGAAATTCGTTCGTTACATAAAACGTGATTCGTCGAAATTCGTTGATTTCGTAGAGTGGGGGATAGAATGAGCGAATGCTAGTTAGATCTAAATGCACCTTAACGCTAAAAAGAGTACAACATTTTTGAGATATTTTCAGAAAACAACCATGATCAAGAAACAAATTTGCGGTTTGTAAATTTCGCTGGTGGTAGGACCTCATGCAGGGTCCGCCCGGATAGCTACCACCATCTTACCCAAACCTGCCGCTAAATAGTTAGTACTGTGTTCCGGTTTGGGAGTAAAATAGCCGGTGTAATTACTAATTACTGGCATAGAGGCAATCCATCTAAGTCCGCAGGGTAGGCAGCGCATAGGCGATTTTTTGATTACTAGGTATGTCCATGAGCCTCAATTCAGGTGTGCTTCAGAGCTTTCCATCAGGTGTGCTGAGAGTTCAGTTGTCTACCTTCGTCACATAAAAAGAAAATTAAGCTGACGAACGGCTAATCCGTAGTAATGTAAATCTTTACGCCTTTTTTACTTGACACCAATACTTAATCATATTACAGTACTACAACCGACTAAAAAATAGTTTAATTCAAAAAACTTCAGTGACTAACGGGATATATATATTGTTGTTCAACCACGGTCCAAATCTGATTTAACTAATCACCGATTAACGGAGTTGCCCAATAACTATACTAGAATCGGTTCAGAAAAAAGTGCGCAACGCGGTGTAATTTCCGTTCTAGATGTAGATCTACTGCACTGGATAATCTTCAGATAAGGATCGATTTGGCGATCATATCGGATGTCGTTTTGGTCGATTTGTACAACCTCTTTTTAGAATGACTTAAGTAATGGTATAACTTCCAATACATTATGTACTCGTACTTTGGCCAACGCCCCAATTTCACCACATTGACTAGTGTTACTGTAAATTTACTGTTTCTCCAATCAGGGGCGTCTATAGGCTACAGTTACAGCTTACCATCGGAAGAGCCGTGCGTTTGTTTACCACATCATAAAATGTTGTGAGGGAACTTAAATAAATCAGCAGCAAAATTATAATTGTCACAAAAAACTCGACAATTGTAGCGAAATTCCGACATAAGCGCATCATGTCAAGATTTATAATGAAAATTGTACTAAACCTTCCGACAATTGTCACGGGGTTCGGAAAATAAAAAGTAGTTTAATAACGATACAATAACCTTAATTAATAATTTTATAATAGTGGCAAACAAGCACATGAACCGTCCGATATTAAATTGTAGCCGTAGCCTACGGAGGCCTGTGACGTCAGTAACAGTGATATTTTACAATTGTCACACTTGTAACTATGGTGAAATATGCGACCTGTTAGTAAAAATGCATACTTAATGCAAAACATTACTATAAACAACTACTCGTACTTGTCAAACTCATCGTTCCTATTAGGTAAGACACGAATAAGAATCACTCCAATTCTTCAAAAATGTCGAAACCAGTTATCCATAGACATAATATCTAACTATGTATATCGATGTTGTTAACCATGCCTTGTTATTACACGGCTATTTTATTCGTCGATTCAATTTAGTCTACGAATTAATTAACTGGATAACTACCGAATGAAATCGGTTGCCGTCAATACAGTCAGATTGCATTTGCAGCATTTAGTTGACTGTTTTATAGAAACACTAAATAATTAAGCACTCACTCTTTGTGTATATCGTGCGCTAATTTTAAAATTAATGTAAGTACCTACGGATCACCAAGATTTTTTTAAACAGAAACTTGGTACACTACCAACCACATCAACATCATATACCTAATTCATATATATGAAAGTTAAGGCGCATTCAGACCAAACGAGCATTCGCTGTTCTATCCCCCACTCTACGAAATCAACGAATCACGTTTTGTGTAACGATCGAATTTCGTAGAGTAGGGGGCTAGAATAGCGAATGCTCGTTTGGTCTGAATGCACCTTTAAACGTAAGTATGTTCGTTGAACTTAATACATGGCAGTTCTCGTCATTTAAATATTAATATTGTAATAAATATCATGGGATATTCCAACACAAATCCACAAGTCAGTATAAATCAAAAAACTGTAAACAAATATGGCTGACTCTGCATAGCATTTGAAGTTTTTGACACATATCGTGGAACATGTTTGCAGGCATATTTTTACGCTAAAACTAATAATTCGAACAAATATCAATAATTTTAACTAAAAATGTATATATATGTAAGCTGTTCTAAGTTAATCCTTACCTTAGTAATATTTATTTCTATGTCCTGTATTTGAATTTTCATTATGTGGGCACAAAATAGACATACCTAAGTACTTAAATAACAACAATTTTAAACAGCATCCAAACACTGAATCTTCAAGCCGACTGTACATAAAAAAGTGAGCTAACCGATCACATCACTCACACAATGTCGAAACTATAACACTGGACCGCATTCCCTTAGGTGACATAATGGATTACTCTAACAAAGGAAGTGACCAATTTGTGGCTTAATCACTGAGTTGCGAACGACAAGTGTATACATGCGCACGCGATCGCCAATGTCGCGTCCGGTGACAGCTGTCAGTTTACGAATATTTTGACATCATTTCATGTCCTGCAGATCTAGCCAAAATGCGATTCTGTAATCGTACACGATAAGCGAAAAGTGATGTATGAAAAGGACAGACTCGAACGAAAAGTCACGTGACCATTTCGCACGGGGTCGCTAATGAACAGTAAAACATAAAATTATAGGCATTCATTTTTACTAACTACATCGATTCCTATCTCAGCATTTCTTCCATTACACCCCTTTAGGACCTAAGGAAAGAGAAACTTACTAGGTAAAGTAAAAATTAAAAATGTCTCTTATAATATTTCATCAGTTAGTAGATAGCCTTATTGCAGTGCTTGAAGACGAAAGTCTTTGAACAGTGTGTGCCAGTGATGACATACGGTACTGAAACGTGGTGGATTATAATGGACCTCATAAGAAGGCTTAAAGTCGCCCAAAGGGCAATGAAGAGAGCTATGCTAGGAGTCTCTCTGCGAGATCGGATTAGAAATGAGGTCATGAGCAACTGTGGTAATCTTTGAGGGACGCCTATATTCAGACGTCTTTCGGCTGATATAATGAGTAGGTGACCTTTATATTTAACCCATTAAATAATGATCAGCTCATCACATTTTGCAGCCGCAGCTCCCACGTTTTAAAAACTCCAATCCATCACGAAAACAATACGGTACCACAATTGCTACCACAATAAACACTTTTTACCGACAATAAACAAGTGAGAGTCCACTTTTAACGTGAAAAAGATCTTATGTTCTTCCAAATTAAGATATGTTTACGACTTTTTGTGATAATAGACACAACATTAGCCTACTTATAGGTGCTTATTACAGACTCGTTATAACCGCTGGCGAAGCATTTGCCTCACGCCATTATTAGTTTGAACTCTAGATTTACAAGAACTTTTCGAGCTAGAGTTGTGAAACTCTCCTTTCGTGGCTGTAAGGACTCCCATTGCTGCCGTCGCCACACACTGCCAAAGTCTTACTTAGACCAAACCGCTCAAAGTCTGTTTGATGCATTATCTTTGCATAAAATAGCCAATTTTCTCAAATATAATAGCTGTCATTTTTAGGACTTGTGACCAGTACACATTGAACTGTATTTCAACGACAATCCAGCTGCAAAGTGGCAGTTCCAGGGCTGTTCTGATGCAGTTGGTGCAACTGCATCAAAACTACAAACCCATTGTGCAGCGCATGTATCGTGAAGGTCAATCGCACACCAGCTGTCATCTGGCTGCACTTTCTTAATGCAATCGACAAACTGTGATGGCCAACTCGCTTGCCCAACATGGCGATTATTCGCATTTACCTCCTATATGCATCCACGCGCTTAGGTAATATGAGTCCTTTGTCCAGCAGTGTACTGATCATGTGATGTGATGATGTAAAGGCTTCGGAATGAAAGTTTTACAGAACTAATTAAGATTCGATTATTTCCTCTCGCTGGAATACGCAAGGGGAATAGGGAGGCCAAAACTCGAAGTGATTTAAAGTAGCCCCCCAGAGACAAAGGTTGAAATGGTTATCATATCGAAAGCATCAGGAATACGACCAAAGAAATGCGAAGGTGCCAAAGACCTTTCCAAATGCGTTAATTTGTAGTTTTTACGCATGTTCCCACGTTTGTTGCCGACGGCCGATGGTTGGGACGCTAATTTTGGACTTTAATAATACATTATTAATACTTACTTTAGTAACAAACAACGCAATAGCATTGGAAATAGTCTTATATCCTCAGTTGCTAGATAGTTTGATGACAAGTATGTGTAATAGTAGGTATGTGTATGGGGATTGAAGTGTCACTGACCATTTTACAACATTGATGATGATGATGGGCAGCAGCGTCATCATAGTGGACATATTACTGCGATCGCCAATCCACTTGCCCAGCGAGGCCATTATGGGCATTTACCTCCTAATGCGTCTATACGCATAGTTAATAGGAGAGGCCTACGTCCAGCAGTGGACTAACATAGGCTGCTGATGATGATGATGTGTAATAGTGGTACTGAGTACCCAATCTACCCATTACAGCTGTCCTGCCTAAGGACCCACGGTGGATCCTTCTCCTTCGTTCTCAAAATCTCACCATCGTCATCATTTCAGCCGTAAGACGTCCACTGCTGAACATAGGCCTCCCCTTTGGACCTCCACATACACCAGTTGGAAGCGCCTTGCAGGCAGTGTGACGTGTGACCTTTATTAGATCTTCTATCCATCTTGTGAGTTTTGACGGGTAAATTGGCTTTACAAATAAACGAGTATGAGTACGGGTATGTGGGTGGACGTCCAATGCTGATGCGTATGCCACATCGTGGTCTGCGTGCAATGTGGCCTGCCCAATTGCCCATTGCGTAACAATCGGATCTGTCATAATTTAGTAAAACATATTATGAACACTCTTTTTGTGTATTGTGTGTGATTTAACAGATCGAAAACGTAAGGTAACTAGTTAAGCTATAAATATTCGATGTCATATATTAAAGAAAAAACGACCAAGATCACCGACGTCCGAGGTGAGAATCGAACCCACGTGCTAAGCATTCGCGGCTGATGCCTTCACCGCTCGGCAACTCGGTCAGTGACGTGCTCCTCTTCTCTCTGTTATATGACATCCAATATTTATATTTTTATAGTATTAAGTAATGTGACTACTGGGGACAAAATAAAAGTACAAATCAAAATATTTAGTTATTAAATAATTTGATCTGTGTTTTCACAATTACTTTAACTAGTTAAGCATTTTGTAATGTTTTCTCACATTAGTGACAATAATACATAATTAAGATTTTAAATGGTCACTAAACGTCAAGATACATCTAGATTAGTAATTATTTAGGAGTATACACTTATAATTGTGAATGCACTTTTAGTTCTCATTCGCATCGTAGGTAAACGTACCAGTGTTCGTCGTTAATCTAATACATGGAACCGTCAGTCTTATGTCATTATGACAGTCATTATGACTAAGCACTTGTGGCCTAGCGGTAAAATGCACGGCTGCTACGCAGCGGTCGTGGGTTCGATCCCCGGCTCGTACCAATGAGTTTTTACAACAAAAACTTATGTACGAAATATCATTTGATATTCACAAGTGCTTTACGGTGAAGGAAAACATCGTGAGGAAACCTGCATACACCTGCGAAGAAATTCAAGGGTGTATGTATGTGAAGTCCCTAACAAGTACTGGGCCAGCATTGGGACTACGCAAAATAGGCACGTTTGATGTCGAGTTGCGGAAAAAATGGCCAGAATACAACAACAACAACAACAGACACATGTCATCCATTACGCACTTAAGTAAGTAAGTAAGTAAGTAAGTAAACACTTTATTGTACACGCAAAACATATAAATCACAATAAAATCACAAAAAAATCACAATAAAATCTTAAATGTCGAGCATTGGCACAACATTACAGTATATGGACGCTATCGAACTAGGGGTTAAACCGCACATTTAGCGGACATCGATAGTGACAGTGATTTCACAGAAGGTTGGCACAGCTCATCAAAATCACCATAAATTGTTGGTCAAAACAGGATGACGTTTCCGATGACGACCACCCTGAATACGCTTCATTTACGCTCAAGTGACGCTCAAGTTACGCTCAAGTTACGCTAAGATTACGCTCAGGTGACATTCGGGCGTGGGAGAGTTTGCTAAATCTGACCTTTACGATGTAATTTGATATAAATGATAACAGTTAGAATGTGATGCAGGATAGGCGATTCTTGTTACAGCCCACGAACTATTCGTATTTTTAAAAGTTTTTTCTTTATTTACTAGAGAAAACAAAATTTAGGAAAAAGATATAGAAAAAAAGATTTAAAATATAGATAAAAACTAATAATACCTACCGTAAGTGATTGATATCATATTGTCTTTTTTATATCCCTATAAAGTAACCTGTAAAAACCTTCTAACAATAATTTAATTTTCCTTTTATAACCAAACAATATTATACCATGGCTACTCTTACACAAATCGACCTAGTTTCATGGTAAGCTTTTTTTTAATAATCTAATCATATGAATTATCCAAGGCTTGTGTTATATTAGGGTCTCACCAAAATCATCAACGCGAATCCAGCTAAATCCATTTATGAAAACCTTTATTACTACGCAATAAGAGCGAAAAAGGAACTCGGACGATCAACGGTAATATGGCGCAATTTGCCTTAAAAATGCGGAAGCGTCGATAGAGCCTTTAGGCACATTTAGACCAATCGAGCATTCACTCATTCTATCCCCACTCTACGAAATCAACGAATTTTGAAGAATCACGTTTTGTGTAACGAGATAATTTCTTAAGGTGCGTTCAAAACAAAAAAGTATTCGCTATTCTACGCCCCAACTCTACGAAATTCGATCGTTACACAAAACGTGATTGGTTGATTTCGTAGAACGGGCGCTAGAAAAGCGAATGCTCTTTTGGTTTAAACGCAACTTTAGAGTGGGGGATAGAATGAGTGAATGCTCGTTGGGTCTAAATGCATCTCTAAACGACGACTTTTTATATATTGTCTTGTGTTACACATACCGGCCCTCACACGGGTCCTAACTCGGGACATACAACTTGATAGACAAGGATAACTAACTAAATAGCTATTATATTTATTAATTATTGTATTTAGATATTTTTGGGAACAACACAAATAGTTATTGTTAAATATTTATTTGAGTTGTATTTCTTAAATAGTAAGACTTCTATGTATTTCAATTTAGATATTACTGCCTAAGTAACATCCGCGAAAGTATATGACATCTAACATTTATATTTTATTTAGCTCTGGATAAAATGTCGATGTTGTCCCATACGGGAACACGCCTGACCATCTTATCGCATGTACATAGATGCGATAGTTACTGTACAATGGCCGGGCGCGAATGAGTATTGAGTAGTCATAGTGTTGTGCACTCGCATTATTCACGAGTATGATCGGTTCTGAAATATATAAACAATTTTAATCCTAATGCCTTACATGTACGTTCAGCAATGTATACATATTATTAGACGTAACTACGAATAGTACGAATACTCTGAATGCAATATAATGAACTTGCGACACCTCAATCTATTTACTCTTGCATTATGTACGGTCGAGGAAATTGAATGTTTAGCAGTTTATGGCTCACTTTACATTGGACGTCTTAGTACATACCAAATTAACTTGAACCGCAAGGTGCTAAATATTAAAATTTCCTCGACTGTACATGCACAATTGCACATACATGCATTCAATCAACTCGCCCAGTTTTATGTCATTGCACAGATTACGTTTTTATGCTACTCGTATAATACAGACAGTAGTACAGTAGTAAGTAGTAGAGAACCCAGAAGAAGAGGGAAACCCAAAAAGACATGGCTGGACTCAATCAAGGAAGACCTGAAGTGCTGCAATGTTTCTGAAGACGACACGTCAGACAGGGCAAAGTGGAAAGAGAAGACGAGGAAGGCAGACCTCACCATCAGATGGGAATAATAATTGCCAAGGAGAGAGAGAGATGCTATAGTGCAGATATTTATTAGTCAGCCTCCGTAGCCTAGTTGGTAGTATCCTATCATAGTAAAGTTAGCCATATCTGTATGCATTTTACTGACGATTGGTATGTTTTTTCGATATTCGAGTTTAAACCTTGTCATTTTATCATAAGCATTATCCCGGCCTTTGCCAGGGTCCGCTTTCCTGCTACATTTCCTCCACTTTACGCGATCCTGGGCATCTTCTACTGTAAGCCCATTCACACTCATGTCAGCCTTCACGACATCTAGCCATCGCTTCTTTGGTCTGCCGCGGGATCGAGGGCCGTCATTTATAATTTATAATGTCATCCTTTATTTCTGAGAGAAGTCTGCTGTACTTAAATGCAAGAAATGATATCTTGATATCTAATGCTTTATCTGATGTAATTAGATTTGAACACCTTTCGGTATTCCTCTGACAGGATATTGAGGCAAGTCCGCACCCACGTAATCTATTGCGTATGATTATAACATGCTATAATGTCAAACCTAATCTTTCAACGATCTCCCGCCTACCGCTTTTGGTAATCAAATCATGTTGGTAAACAAACCAAATATGGTCGCAATCCGCCCCCTCCATGGCCTTCGAACCCTTAATGGTTGCGCAAGAGCATATTGTGATACCTTACAAGTGCATTCATCGATCACTATTAATATAAACTGTATTATTGATCAATAAGGTCGAAATATGATGAACGTGGATAAATACTTCAATCTTTGTAATACTGAACGAGATTTATTAAAGGTTGCTCGCAAGTTGACAATCAATTATTTAAAAAAATATTCGCATAATTTTATCTGTCAATTAAAACTTTTTATGGAGGTAATTTCAAAGTTTTTTTAAAGCTCTTAAGGAGTCTTAATGACAGTTATTTATGACTTTGGTGATCAAAATATATAACTTGTACCCACTTGTATATGGTTGAAAACATGTTGTATTCTGATAATTTATGACACGCGCGGATTAAGTACAAGCCCTTATTTTTAATATAGAAATACACATAAGTACTATACAATGTGTATTTTTCTGTGACTTCTTTGTTCTTAATTTTACTCTAAAATTGTAAGTCATGCCATGGCGATTGGCTCATAATATAGCTCCTCATGTACGGAGCGAAACATATTGAGTGGCTTTCGCCTTAAAAGCGTGAGTAACCTGCATAAAAAACGATGTTAGTATGATGATGAATGATTCTCCAAGAGTTTTGTTTTTAAAAGTATTTACGCAAACTAAAACAATCGCATATCGTCCAAGATTTGACCTCTAACCACAAACAATTTCAAAAAAGGAAGCCATAGCCATGATTTGATATTCATAACCAATTCTTTACGATCATATGCCCAAACTCGTCGGTAATGTAATAAAATAAGTCTGTATAAGCATATAATGCGCGGTTGTCTATTTCACCAAATGTGGGGCGACGTGGGCGCACCCACGGGAGGTCAAAGGGAGAGGCATCGCACCGTCTACCATTTCTGAGTAGTTTCGTTACGTGGTACTTATTTGAAAATGTTGTATCTTTTATTTTATTTTTATTTATTTGATACACCAAACAGACATCGTACATAACAAGTAGGCATCAAATGGCATATTATATTACGCTAGCACGAGACCCAAAGTAAGTAAGTATATAAGTGTAAGTCTTTTACGTGAATGTTACAACTACCTAGTGCATTTGAAGGTTTTCGTGAAATATGGCGTTTTTTCCCCAATTACTTAGCGCGTTTGGCACCCAGTTAACCCCCTTTTTTAATAAACGTCTCCTAACTTAGCCAGACAATAAGTATTGTTTATTTTATTAGTATAATTTAAAACGGGGTATTTACCACGTGGTCCTCCACACTACACAAGGTGGATTGATAACTTGTAAGTCACAGGAGTTTGTTAGGTGAAGATGACACACGACCGATCATTGTGGCAATCTCTAAGGGAGGCTTGTTTCCATCATTGCACGTTTTTCGACTTATATGATGATGATGATTGGTGACCGCTCACTACGACTACGGCAGCAATAGTACCTACAGTCTTTCGTGTCGAACAAAAAAATAACAGTAAGTATATTAAATAATAACTGAACCCTATTATCAGCTATTATTCGTTCATTAGCTTATCTAACATATATCAGTAGGCGTCAAACATGATTACTTGGCCCTTCAAAGGGCCGGTTACGGACCTTATGGCCCAATAAGGCCTTACTCGCCGCCCACCACCCGTGGGCGGGCGGCAACATGTACCTACACAACGCGCTGATTTTGATAAACGGACTGAATACAAAGTAATAAGATTGATAAGCGTGTTTGTAATGCGATATGGGAGGAACATTGTGCTTTGTAAGTTTTAAATTGACGCAAATGTCTTCTAAAGGTGCATGCAGACCAAAAGAGCATTCGCTGTTCTATCCCCCACTCGACGAAATCAACGAATCACGTTTCGTGTAACGATCGAATTTCGTAGAATAGGGGGATAGAGCAGCGAATGCTCTTTTGGTCTGCATGCACCTTAAAGAGAAAGGTTTTAAATTACAGGAGAACCTCGATTATCTGAACTCATTGGGATTAGCAGTTTGGATAATCAGAAAGTTGTTTTTTGCGATTATATAGCACCTTTATGAAAAAGTGGCGAGGACTAACAGCGTTCAATAAAGAAATTGTGTATCTTCAAGCTCGATATCTAGATAATTGTACTTTACTTGCTTGCAGCGTAGCTCGTACGCCTATGTCTTGACACTCTCGGGTGTAAAGACGGTATAGTAATGAAACAATTTTGCTACCATTTTCGCAGTAGCGTTCGGATAATTGAAAGGCTTAACCGAGCGCTGTCTCGTTCGAATGATCGGATGATCGCGGTTTTACTGCTATTGTACAGGATGGTTTGTAAGAGATGGATCGTCCTGCACCGTAATTTAGTTAAAAAGTAAAAACCCACATCGCAAATTTTGCCGTCAAACACAAGATGTGCTGACGGCGCTGGTCAATTCAATAACTTTTTCGAACCTAAACGTGACTTTGACTCGTAGGACGTAATATGTATAGAAATAACAGTGGCCTATTTCACCATAATTACAAGTGTGACAATTGTAAAATATCACTGTTACTGACGTCACAGGCCTCCGTAAGCTACGGCTACCGCTTACTATTGAACGGTCCATGTGCTTGTTTGCCACCAACATAAAATTATTACCTACTAATATCTTTATTAAACCGTTAACAAACTACTTTTTATTTTCCGAAACCCGTGATAATTTTCGCAAGGTTTAGTACAATTCTCATTCAATCTTGACATAAGGTTCGGCATATGTCGGAATTTCGCTACAATTGTCGTGTTTTTAGTGACAATTGTAATTTTGCTTCACAAAAAAGTAGTTATTTACTGCTTATTTATCAAAGTTCCTGCACTACATTTTATGTTGGTGGCAAACAAACGCACGGCCCTTCCGATGGTAAACGGTAACTGTAGCCTATAGACGCGCCAGATTGGAGAAACAGTAAATTTACAATTGTAGCACTTGTTAATGTGGTGAAATTGGGGCCAGGTGCCATGATTAGATGCCTTTCGGTCGGAGAGTACAAAAGTTATACGAGTATGACTTCTTCTTTCACAAATCGATTCCCTGAATACAGGAGTACAAAGCTATTCCAGAAGCGTAGTTTATTTACAATAAGTGTCTAAGGGTTCGGTTCGGACCGAGGGTTTGTTTTACTCGCGGTGAAATACAGTCGACTTCGATTATAATATTCAATAAGTAATCATAATTTGTATTTCTTATCTTTGTAAAGACGCAGCCCTTATTTTTACTATCATTATCACATCATTAGCGCACATTAGCCTGCTGAAAAGGCTCTCCTATTACCTATGCATGAAGGTGCATTTAAACCAAACGAGCATTCGCTATATTCTAACCCCCTGCTCTACGAAATTCGATCGTTACACAAAACGTGATTCGTTGATTTCTTAGAGTGGGGGATAGAATAGCGAACGCTCGTTCGGTCTGAATGCACCTTTACAACAATCTTGATATGGCTTTTTACTTTTTATTAGGACTACGAGTATGTCTTGAAATTACCGAGTTTAAATAATATTATGAAAGCGAATATAGTTGTTTCGTATTTGCTGAAATGTATTTTTCAATTGTATTTTTTAATAGAACAAACATATCCATATCTCTTTCTTATGGTTCTATGTTCTTATTCTCGTTTTCTTTCACGGTTCTATAAATTCTTACTATTCGTATCTTACTTACGACCTTTTGTTTTGAATCATCAACAATAGAAAAGTGCGAGACTGCTGCAGTGTTATTCACTAAGGAAACCGCCTTGCTGTCAGCGCTGTGTCAGTGCTGCGGCAGCGTCGAGCCTAAAAATGGTATTCACTAATGTACTTTAAACGACACTAGTGCGCGGCGACGAATGCGGCGTGAGCTGGAACTACATTGCGTCGAAAGTTTGACGTTTAATGTATGAACTTCGTATTCTCTAACGAAAAACAGCGACAAACTCGCCCACAACCTCGCTCACAGCCTCGATTCCTAATATCAAATCAAACAGCTAGGATTTTAGACAAGGCTGTCTCGACATCGAGCTCGTTGACGAACGCAGCGTCGAATGTGTCAATAAGATAATAGAATAGCTGATTGTCTAGTAAGTGTTAACGCAAAACAAAAGGTCGTAAGTAAGATAACAGTCGGTCCAATAATATTTTCCCGAACTATAACACCAAGTATTGTAGTTGGGTGAATATCTGAGCGTTTCAACCGCCTAATTTTGGTGGCATCATTTTTGCCGAAGTTTCTATTCGTTAATGTGCTACTTTGTCATTTGAACGAGGCACGGTACCTGTACCTTATACACATGACGAAGTATAACATTTAGCCGTTTAGAAACATCGGCAAAATGATACCACCAAAATTAGGCGGTTGAAACGCACAGATATTCACCCAGTTACATGGGTAAAGGGTATATATTACTAGAACATTTTCTGTGCGAAACAAACTATCGCTGAGTGTACCGGACCACCCAAGATAAATGATCTTTGTTCTGTAAGGTCGCGGATGGTCGGGCCTGGTTTACGGGCCATTTTACGACCTCTTCGGATACGAGTACTCAAACAGTATAAGCTTCACCATCGAAAAACCTTTGAAAGTTTCTAAAACAATAAGCAGGTACTTTTTCACGCTTAGTTAAATGTGAGGTCCGTTCAAATTCAGTGTTCCTAAAATTCCTTAGCTGTACCATGCTAACCCATCGCGCTGTCACCATCAGATATATCGTAGCGTATGGAGTGCTCATAAATATCTGAACACGTCTCTATCGTTATGGAAATCACTCTAGAAATTGGTTACTTATTACACTTGGAATTGAGCCAAAAAAATTGGCCCTAATTTCTGGGCGAACTAACTCCATCGTAGGCCGCGTCTCTGCTGTCTAGTCTGTGGCTATGATAGCATTGTACCGAGGAGAAGTTTCATAAGTTGCGAAACTTGCATAGAGAATGTTCTCAGCAATTCAAATTTTACAAGCAATCTAATCATGGCAAAACCATTGTAATGAATTAAGGTATAATTTATGACTTGTTTACTCAATTGTGAAATACAATATTATTCAAAACAGTTTTCATTGCTCATGCTCAGAAAGTAGGTTGTTGTTTATCTATGATACGGGTGGAAAACGATGCATCGCGGCCCTTGGGTTGCAAAAAGATATGTTCCTATTAGTGCTCGCCTTGTAATAGCAGATGGTTAACCAAGGGTGGAAAGGCACCCATTACCGACGAGGTAGTTTGGCGCTCGAACGAAGTGAGAGCGCCAATAGTGAGAGTCGGAAATGGGTGCCTTTCAAGTTTCACCCGAGTTTATAACACTCTACTTTTTATTACGAATGAGAGGTAAGAAAAAACATAAAAGTATTAATAGAATGTAATAGTTACTAGTAAGAATTTATTTTTGAGTATAAATTCATATAAGGCTGTATAACATTATTCCGTTGCTTACCTACGCGTATTAAAATTAAAAACAATTGATAGGTTTGTTCCTCTTGGTCACCGCTATATAAAACCAAAACACTTAAATTTTAACCGAAAAATTTAAATTATTTAATGAATTGACATAATATATTTAACTTACGATTACCGCTACAAAAAAAAACAAAAACTAGAAACCAAGAACTAATTATCTTCGAATTTGTTTCTAAATAAGAGCACTTTGTTTGGCACTTTGTTCGGCTTGGCTTGGTGCTTACAATTTTTTTATAAGTTCTCATGGAAATATTTACAATGAGAACTTAATCTTAAATTCTCATGAAAATTCTCGGAAATTTCCGAGTATATTCCCGCACTTTAGAGAATGTTCTGCAACTTGTACATTGCTAGGCTATGACAAAAGGCCATTTCAAATAAAAATAAATTAGAACATTCCCAATTTAGGAAGCTTCTCTTCTGTACATTCCTAGTTGTTGTGTACATACAAAAGGGTTAACAACGGCGTCACATCCGGCGCGTGCGCACGCGGCGGCGCAGGCGCACCCTTCCGCGCGAACTTGACATTGTCTCTGCTCTATTCGTGCGCCGGAAGCTGGCTGCCACAACTCAAGTATTCAGTACAAAGCTTTGAGCAGCGATTTTGAATTCATTTGCTTTTTGCTTTGGTATTCATTATTCTATGTATTGGGTTTTCAATTTGTCATGGAACTTCTTTGTGGAACTTATAAATATTAGATGTAGGTAAAGGTACCATTCGTTAATACAATCCAAAAAAAAGTAAGCAAATCTAAAAACTTGCATTATTCCGTAATCACGCAATTTTTGAACAAAATCTTGGTTTTATCTACAACTTATGACCTTTGGCCTATCCCACAAAACTTTACAACTGTACAATTCTACGAAATTGTATGAATTTCCATACAAAAAGTTGTCTATTTTGTAGAATTGTACACTTGTAAAGTTTCGTGGTTTAGACCCATTGAGTTCACATAGGTACAGGTTTTAGTTAAAATTATTGATATTTATTAGTATTAAATTAACGTAAAAATATATTTGCGAATGTGTTTCACGGTATGTGTCAGACATATTTGTTTAATTTTTAGATTATACTGTACTGACTAATGGTATAGAATGTACATACTTACATAGTAGTTTTACTACTTAAAACACAAACTAAAATATTGAATTTATAAAGTAATTTGATTTGTTCCAAAAAAATGTCATGCAGAACGTTATATTATTATCTAAGTACCTAGTAATTATATTATTATAAAAAACTGGTAGAAAATGCCATAAGGCATTAAGTCCCCTTGTTGTATCTGTATTTTTTACTGTGCAATAAAATTTACTTACTCGGTGCCTGATAACGATAATGGTGGATAATGCTCCGAAACAATATGTTGCGCGTAGTGACTGAACACATGTGAGTTAAACCGTTTAATTAGTTATATGTATGACAATGTACATCATCAGCCTATAATAGTCCACTGCTGAACGTAGGTCTCCTATTAACAATGCGTATAGACGCATTAGGAGGTAAATGCCCATAATCGCCACGCTGGGCAAGCGGATTGGCGTTCGCAGTAGTGTCCACTATGATATATGCCATTGCTACCCATCATCAATATTTTATCAAATAATGGTCCGTAACACTCAATCCCTTATCGACTTTTACGACACACGCAGGAGGAGGTGGGGTGGTGACAAATGTATTCTTACTGCCGTCACTAGACGGCCGATAGCAATGTACTGCGTAATAATTATACTGCACAGGAAATGAGGGGGTTACAATGTTTCATGGAACCGCCATTGCTACACCGCGGCAATGTGATGCACATTCGCTTTTAAGTTCTCTATTTCTGGAACTTAAACACAACTTGTGACATTAATTGGAACAACTTACGATACTGTTTGGCACATTTTGCTGTTCTGAAACTACAGTTTGCTTATTCAAATTGATTCAATCTTTACCGCATGAAAATAAAAACTTAACCAACGAAATTACTTGACGAGGAGGCATTTATATGGAAGTTATGGATGCCGATATACAATTGAATGTTAATAATACTTTTCTCCAATATGCTCGGAAATGTTCGCATTAATGTAGCAAAAACGAAACGCGAAGTACCTTCTTATGTACCAGCTCAAATTAAAAAAAAAGATTTTCATTATTGTACAGTTTTTGCGGCCGCGAAATTGTACTAAAATCCATTAATGTATTGTTTTTTACTTCTTAAAAACTACTTTTGGACTTTGAAAAAAATGCATACAGCCAAATTCTAAAGCCACGACCAAACGCCTGGTCTGGATAGAGCGAGAGACGGCGATCAAATCTATGGCCGTCTCGTTCTATCATGAGTTACAAACGCCTCGGTGTGTCAGGTCGTGTAGGTACGGTTTAATGAAACCATAGATATCGTTACTATTTTTTATGAACGACCATGCATTAAAAAAAAGTTTAGGCGGGAATCATAAGAGATTTTTTCTTTTCAATTGTTATTCAATTTGCAAGAAGAATTACTTAATCGATTGTAATAAAATATTTTGTTTTATTTCCTTGCATGTTTGGAGAAAAGTCCTATATGTGCCTCGGACGGAAATAGAATTTCGTGGATTCGTATGTAATTGTCGGCCTCAGCTTCGCTTCGTCCGACAAAAAATACTCATCCACGAAATTCGCTTTCCCGGCCTCTGCAATAATGTACTATTTATAGTTCGTGTGCGTATTATCCAAATTTTCGTTAAGGTTTTGCGATCAAAGTTTCGGTTCTATCACTCTTTATTTACAAGACGAATCTAATATTATGTATACATCGAAAACAACCCCTAACGTCATGTGTTAGCATTTTTTCTTGTACGTATATAGATTGTTAATACTTGCATGCCACAAAAATAAATTAGGTACCTATGTACTACTTTACGCGTTACACTTGACGCATCATCATCATCATCATATCAGCCGAAAGACGTCCACTGCTGAACATAGGCCTCCCCCAAAAATTGCCACAATGACCGGTCCTGCGCCACCCGCATCCAGCGGACTCCTGCGACCTTCACCAGGTCATCGGTCCACCTTGTGGGGGGCCTACCCACGCTACGCCTTCCGGTACGTGGCCGCCACTCAAGAACCTTCCCGCCCCAACGGCCATCGGTTCTACGCGCAATGTGCCCCGCCCACTGCCACTTCAGTTTAGCGATTCGGAGAGCTATTTCGGTTACTTTGGTTCTGCTGCGGATGGTCTCATTTTTAATCCGATCACGCAGAGAGACTCCTAGCATAGCCCTCTCCATTGCCCTTTGGGTGACTTTGAGCCTTCTTATGAGGCCCATTGTAAGCGGCCACGTTTCAGTACCGTATGTCATCACTGGCAACACACACTGATTAAAGACTTTCGTCTTCAAACACTGCGGAATATTGGACGAAAATATGTGTCGTAGCTTCCCGAACGCTGCCCAACCGAGTCGGATTCGACGATTGACCTCTTTCTCGAAGTTGGACCTACCTAACTGAATAGTTTGCCCTAGGTATATATATTCGTCTACAACTTCGAGTGTAAAGTCTCCGATTATTACGGGAGTTGGTGCTACATGGGAATTCGACATGATTTTCGTCTTATCCATGTTCATCCTAAGACCAACTCGCTCGGAGGCTTTACTGAGGTCAACGAGCATAGTACTTAAGTCCTCCAAGGTCTCAGCCAAGACTACTATATCGTCAGCGAATCGAAGGTGAGTGAGGTACTCGCCGTTTATGTTGATACCCAGCCTTCTCCAGTCCAGAGTCTTAAAGACATCCTCCAGTGCAGCGGTAAACAGCTTAGGGGAGATGACATCTCCTTGCCTAACTCCCCGCTGCAGCAGAATAGGTTTCGAGCTCTGGTCTTGGAGTCGGACTGACATTGTGGCGCTCTCGTATAAACACTTCAACACCTCGATATAGCGGTAGTCGACTTGGCACCGTTGGAGAGACTGTAGTACTGCCCATGTTTCGATCGAATCGAAGGCTTTCTCGTAGTCCACAAACGCTAAACAGAGGGGCAGGTTATATTCTTCGGTCTTCTGTATAACCTGGCGAAGCGTATGGATGTGGTCTACGGTACTAAAGCCTCTTCGGAAACCGGCTTGTTCGGGAGGCTGGAAGTCATCAAGCCTGCGTGCAAGACGATTCGTAATGACTCTTGAAAACAGCTTATAGACATGGCTCAGAAGTGAGATGGGTCGGTAGTTCTTCAATAAAGCGTTGTCACCTTTTTTGAAGAACAGTACCACCACACCTCTGTTCCATGCCTTTGGCGTTCTCCCTTCCAGTAAGACGGAATTGAACAACTTCTGAAGGGCCGTAAGGATCGGTTTACCACCCGCCTTCAGAAGCTCAGCTGTAATTCCGTCCTCCCCAGGCGCCTTGTTATTTTTGAGCTGTTCAAGAGCCATTCTAATCTCGCACAGGCTGATGTCCGGGATATCTTCTGTATAGTGTCGGGTCAGTCTAGCTCTGAGGTCTTCCGCTAGATCAACTTCGGGTCTGCTAGTTGACGTGTACAGCTGTCCATAAAAACCCTCTATCTCACTCAGCAGCTCAGATCTGGATGTGACGATTCTACCATCCTCAGTCTTTAATTTGGCGAGCTGGCTTTGCCCAACAGACAGATCCCTTGCAAAAACTTTAGAGCCCTTGTTCCGCTCGATGGCTTCTTCTATACACTTGGTACGGAATTGGCGCATATCGCGTTTGAGGGACTTAGAGATCTGTCTGTTGAGCTGCCGGTATAAAGTCGCATCAACTGAGGATTGTAGAACCAGTTCACTTCTTTTTTCCATTAGCTTCTGAGTGGAGTCTGAGAGCTTTCTGGTCTTATTTGTCCGCTGGGTCTTAAAAATCTTAGACCCAGCGCTATGGACAGCTTCCACAAACCCGTCGTTGAATACGTCCACATCATCGCCTAGGCAATCGAAACGGTTTTGGAGTTCCAACTGAAAGCTCTCGGGGTTTTGGAGATGGAGTGCAGGACGGAGCGTAGACTTCATCAGTCGCGAGCGTTCTAGCTTAGGACATATATTCAACGTGCCTCTTACCAGGCGGTGATCGCTACCGGTTTTAACCGTACTGATCACAGAAACATCGTTGAATATATGTCTCTTCGTCGACATGATGAAGTCGATCTCGTTTTTAGTTGCACCGTCGGGACTCATCCAAGTCCATTTTCTGTGCTCGCGTTTCTTAAAGAAGGAGTTCATCATGTAGAGTCCCTCCTTCTCCAAGAAACCAGCCAGCAGATGGCCCCGGTGGTTCCGACGTCCAACCCCAAATTGCCCCACCCTCAGTTCGTCACCATCTCTCTTGCCCAGTTTCGCGTTGAAGTCCCCCATAACAACGGTGAAGTAGGTTCTGGAGCTATGCATGGCTTTTGAGATATCATCATACATAGCCTCCACCTCGTCGTCGGAGTGTGTCGAAGTCGGCGCGTACACCTGTATGACCTTCAGCGAGTATCTCTCAGATACTCTGAGTATAAGGTACGCCACCCTAGCCGACACACTCTCGATCTTCACCACGTTGTTTACGAGGGACTTGTGGACGATGAACCCGACACCTCCCTGGGACTGTTGGTCGCCCTCCCGGAAATAGAGCAAGTTGCCGGACTTTAGGATTATCGTGTCCTCGCCCTCTCTTCGGACTTCTGACAATCCCACAATGTCCCAACGCAACTTGCTCAATCCTTCCTCCAGTTCCACTAACTTTTCGTCGGTCCGCAGTGTACGTGTGTTATAAGTTGCCAGGGCCAGAGGTCGTCGGTGGTGGTAGCCGGATCTTTGCCGGAGATTCTTATCACCCCTGACCCCGCTAGCACCCTGGCCGCTACCATAACCAGGGCACCGGGGGTCGCCGGAACCTCGGGGCCGCGGCCTTTTTTGTGCTATCATTTTATTTTGGGGGGTATTTACTATAATCGCCACGCTTGGCATGCGGGTTGGCGATCGCAGTGTCTCCACCGCACTTTAGGGATGCTGCTGCCCATCCCCCGGTGGTCTTGGTCGTAGTTTTCAGACATACCCGGGTCAAGTGTATGATCAGTAACACTTTAGTCCCTTAGTCGACTCCTACGACACCCACGGGAAGAGTTGGGGTGGTGACAAATGTATTCTTACTGCCGTCACCACACTTGACGCGTTGTATGATTATTTCTTGACGGTAGGCAAACACTAGCGAGCGTGCATAGATCTAATAGTCCAAGAGCCTGTGAACCCTGAGAGTAACGGTCTTCCTGTAAGGTTAGAAATTTGTATACTAACGGTTTATGGAATTCTAAGAGTAATAGCCATGACCTGGCAGGCGTCAGCCCTGCACGTCATCAGGCCCTTTATTTTTTGAACTGTTAAGTAAATTGGATTTAGAATAGAATGGTATTTATTCAGGCAACACATCATAATATAGGTATACAAAGACATTATAGTAAAAAAAAAAAAAAAAAACAAAACTTACATTATAAACCATGAAAAGAACAAAAAACAAAGAGTTACAGATGTGAAGCTGAAATGGTCTCCACTCAGCAATGCAGCTGACACGACTGAGCGATGTCAACGGCGCTGGTATTCTGTGGAGCCAGCGGGGTATGCAGGACAGCACAATGCGCATGCAAACAAGTTTTGAAACCCAATTTACTTAACTGTCCCCTCGCCTGGCAAGGTCTTATGCTGTTCAAAACCGCCTGGCATTGTACATACTTACTCTGAGACGTTTATTTGAAGACATGTAAAAATTTCGAGTATACAGGATGAAGTTTATTTTACCTCATCAACTGTGCGTTTTCTATTCGATCTGTCATATACTTCTGCTTATTGTAATCGCCTGTCAAATTATTTTTAAGATGTACAATAAATAAACTTTATCCTATTAAATTTTCAAACTTACAGAAACAAGTTACGAAACCCAATTTACTTAACTGTCCCCTCGCCTGGCAAGGTCTAATGCTGTTCAAGGGTCATTCTCATAGGGCACGTTTTTTGGGCGTCGGGTAGAATAACTTTGTATTCTTGCATATATATGGCGTAAAAAAATGTTGGAGGGTAGTTTTCGTTTTATTCTACCTGTAGCAGTTGTAATTTCGAAGATAATCTCTTGAGAACTAGTAATAAAAAAATATAAAAGCCTACTTTTATCATGCTCCATCAAGCGTACAGACTCCAAAATTTGGGACAAACCCCTTTGCAACTCGGGAACCACTACTATTACCTAACACAGGGTATTGTTTTATTATAGTCAATTAAACAAATTAACATTTTGTTAAGTTGATTGTTATTTCAACTGCTTGTATAAAGAAATATGATTTTTTCTCCGCGCGTACGAATTTATGACTAAACTCCGTCATTGGAAGCAAAACAAAATTTCACATCACTATTTGCAATTTTACGCACATCACTATTGCATTGAGCGAGCCAGTTCAGTCTTGTATGTGACACGTTGGGCGACGGAGGTGCGTTTGGCGACGCTGGGCGATTTTACGAACATAAGTATCTAATCTCCGTTTTTTGTCACTTGCATTTTCTCAACTCCGTTTAGTCATTTATTTTTCTATTGGTGTGATTGATCGTTCTACTATTTAAGTATAATGAATTGAACTGTATTACCTGTTAAATGCGTGTAATGTCGTTGTTCTAAATAAGATAATTAATGAAATAAAAATAAAAAATAGCTTTCTCCCTAGGCTCCGTCAAATAAACCCCGTCAAATATTTAGACGGAGTTGAAAAAATACGTGTATTTATGTAGTATCTAAGTGACCGGTCACATGCAAAAAAACTTGTTTTTCATCACATTTGCTGCTTAAGCAAAATTAAAGTACCTATACTCCCTTTCTTTGATTAGGTACCTACTGCGAATTTTACATAGACATGTACTGTTTATCTATCTATCTATCATAGTACATTGATCTACAATACCAAGAAAAATAAAACATGTGAAATTTGACGCAATTTCTTCGTTCTGAACACTAAGGGTCTCACCAAACTAGTCGACGCCGTTTCGGCTAATCGCGTACGGAAAAAGCTTTATGTCAACGCAATAAGAGCGAGGACATCGTAAATCGGCTCGGCCCACGTGAAACGACGTCTTTCGACGGGAAAACGGCGTTTTGCCGTAAAGCTGTTCGCATTCGTACGACTCCGTTTGCAGCCTAACGCACACGTTCGCATTCCTAAATCTCCTAATACCGCCGTACGGTGCCGGAAAGAGTTGAACGGCTCCGATCACGGCCGAGTACCTACGATAAGGACCGGTCAGAGCTGGCGGAAGCCGTTCAGCGTCTGCGACGGCCGAACATAGCTGACGACGGCCGAAAAGAGCCGATGACGGCCGAAGTAGCTACTGATGCGTTTGTATTTATTCATTTGAATCATTACCCACATTGAAATCTGCAATAGATCTGACAACACGAAGTAATACTGTCGTAATCATACACGTCTGTTCAATTTCAAACTAGTTACTAACAACTAGTCTCCAAAAATTAGATTTACGATTGCCGATCACCCGCTGTCCTATCTATCTGTTCGTCGGATTCAGCGGCTGTACGCGTGCTGTCTGACGTCTCGACGGCAGGACGGAGCACGGGAGAGCCGACCGCCGCTTTACAACTGTTGCGGTAGCAAATCGCAGCCGATCGAGCGTTTCTACGACCGTAAGGAGGGCTTAACGCAGGTGTTCAACCGTGGAGACGGTCGATCGGCTAAATGTGAATAGTGTGGTGTAAAACACTCGGCGAAAGCCGACTCCGCGTCGATTGGTTTGGTGAGACCCTAACGATAGATTTTTTTACTTACAATACCGTTTACAGCATTTTTGGAGCTAGAGCTTTTCGCTACTTAGAATGCCGAAAATCAAAAAACCTACGTAAAATAAGTATTATTACGTGTAACATGTTATTCACAAAGTGATTGTTAATGTTTGTTCTCGTCCATGCCTTTTAAAATTCGTATACAAACTAATGAAAAAAGTCACTTTTTCTGTCTTTATGTCCCTTTGTACGCTTAAATCGTTTAAACTACGCAACGGATTTTGATGAGATTTGAAGGTTTATATGTAGGTATAGTACCCGTGCGAAGCCGAGGCAGATCGCTAGTATTAAACTATATAAATTCTCATTCAGGTTTAAGAGCACTGTATCCATCAACTCCATATCATATTTCTAAACTCCGTATAAAATATATCAACTCCGTCCCAACATTCTCAACTCCGTCTTGGTGAAAAAAACAATGGCTTATAAAACTTGAACTAATAGATATATATGAGGGACAAAAGTATACATATGATCTAAATAACTCAATGATTCGTATTTTATAGATAATATAGTAGTAAACATACTGTACAAAATCAAGACGGAGTTGAGGTTGAGAACGCCTAATTCTGAGAATGACCCTCAAAACCGCCTGGCATTGTACATACTTACTCTGAGACGTTTATTTGAAGACATATAAAAATTTCGAGTACCGTAAAACTACCCAACTATAGTCCAAAAGCTCCCTGCTATGGTCCAAAACTAAGTCAAATATCTTCGATTTAGTGTCATTATTATATTATTGACGCAGTTGTTACATAAAGTCTCCTCATTAAAATTATTAAAAAACTTAAGTAAAAGATTTCCATTGATGCTTAGTTAGAGTTCAACTTGTGGACCATAGTTATAGTACTGGACTATAGTTGTATGGTTTTACGGTATACAGGATGAAGTTTATTTTACCTAATCAACTGTGCGTTTTCTATTCGATCTGTCATATACTTCTGCTTATTGTAATCGCCTGTCAATTTATTTTTAAGATGTACAATAAATAAACTTTATCCTATTAAATTTTTAAACTTACAGAAACAAGTTTTGAAACCCAATTTACTTAACTGTCTCCTCGCCTGGCAAGGTCTTATGCTGTTCAAAACCACCTGGCATTGCACATACTTACTCCGAGACGTTTATTTGAAGACATATAAAAATTTCGAGTATACAGGATGAAGTTTATTTTACCTCATCAACAGTGCATTTTCTAATTGACCTGTCATATACTTCTGCTTATTGTAATCACCTGTCAATTTTTTTTTAAGATGTACAATAAATTAACTTTATCCTATAAATTTTTCAAACTTACAGAAACAAGTTTTGAAATCCAATTTACTTAACAGTTCATAAAATAAAGGGCCTGATGACGTGCAGGGCTGACGCCTGCCAGGTCATGGCTATTGCTCTTAGAATTCCATAAACCGTTAGTATACAAATTTCTAACCTTACAGGAAGACCGTTACTCTCAGGGTTCACTGGCTCTCCAGCTATAATGAATGATATAGCGGTTAATCGTGAGACTTTGATTGAAAGAGTCTGGGTAATACTTAAGATCCGGTGTAGAGCATCTGGTCGTTGTTCCCACACCCTACATTTTTTTCAATTTCGAACGCATCTTTTTTTAAAATTTATTGTTTCGCGTCAGACTCGGAAGCGTTTTTTCTGTGATGGATCTCCGTAAGAAATAAGGTTGTAATTAATAAGAAAAAATCATTTGTTTTTCATTTAATATTCCTAGTTTACGTATACAACACCTTTTGCAACAATTACACGAGTAAATATAAATACAATGAGTACAACAATATATCTATGCCTACGGTCAACCAATCAGGATTCTAATTAATTAATTCTAATAATGTATTTAATTAAGGGAAGTGTCATAATTATGAGCACTCATCGGGGTAGTAAGTATCTAATTAATTAACATTATGTAGAGAGCAACTTGATAAATAGATACCTAATAAATTAATCGGGAACAAACTGTAATGTAATTTTCGTGAATGCATATCTGATGTGGCCATAGTTGAAAACTGTGTATACACCCATACACTTTTGTTTTTTTCACAAGCCTCGGGGAGTTGTACCCTTTTTCACAATGGCCACTGATATGTCCATTGATTTAGTAGCCTGTAGTAAAAAAAAATGCGAAGAACATATAATTAAGCCAACAAAAAGGTAACTTATTGCCATAAACGAAATCATATTAATAGTAATCAGATATTTAAAAAATCATTTTTCCCAAAACCACAATTTGCAGGCGTGGTGTGTATCTATAGACGCCACATGGGGCAGGACAGGTGTTAAATCTGTTCCCACATCCCACAATACAATGGCGTTTTTGCGGAATCCGAGCAAGTGGCGTCACTAGCTCTCGTAGACATGTCGAAAAAAATAATGAGAGTAAGGATGGGACATAGGTTTAATGAGGTATCGATAAAATACATATTTATATTGCCTACATATAAGTATTAGTACTTAGGCATAAGTCATTAATGTCATTATAATATCTACCTCTACACGGCATTTTTTCAGCTTATTGCGCCTCTAGTTCTTTATAATGCAGTCGACATCAAAAGTACCTACCTATAGCGTGTATGAAATAGTCAACTCAAATTTGTAATGGAATAGGCACTTTTGCCCTCCTAATAAATGTACATGTTTTATGTTACTGACTCAAGTGACGTTAAAAGTAGATTATTTGTCGCTTCGAATGGGCTTATACTCACGACCCACTTGCTGGCTACATATTTATGGAGACAGGTAATTTTGCTGACACTAATACTCTGTTTAACCTTCTCTGTCAGTAGAAAATGGCACCAAATTCATAACATGAAGGCGCGAAGAGTTAGTTATCCATAGAAAATTGGAATTTGCCGCCTTTTTATACTGACAGTGATAATTAGGCAGAGTATATTCTCAAACTAACGACATAACAAGTTTCTTAACTAAGCAAAAAAAGGTATTTTTGAAATATATCCCAGACGCGAGTACCTAAACTTGTGGGCTTATGATGGTCCCGTGGATATCGTTTATCGTTGTTGCCGTCAGGTTCAGGTTCTAACAAGTATGCAAGCGCAAAAACGACGAGTAGCACGATAAACGGTAAAAGCGTGACCATAATAAGCCACTTGGTATTAATTAACATATTAATTTAAATTTTCGAGGGTTCCTGGTGGAGCCCCATAAGTAGACATAACTATTCATTGAAATGACAACTTCACGAGTTTCATACAGTTCGTATTTCAAAAGCCGGTTTTCTCGACTTATCAGGCTTCACCAGGTAGGTAACCCTCGTTTTATCGGGTGCGCCAAAGTATTTATAAAATTGCAACTTAGATTATTGGAACTCCGAAAATTTTTCTTATACAATTTAACTTCATAATGATCGGTATTTAGAATAATCTTTGTTCATAATCATCATCACATAGAATTATTTATGTTCATAATATTGTTTTTCATACATATTTTTAGTACTAACTTTTATGTTCATATAATTTTTCACTATACTTATTATATGCAATATATTCTAATGCTATAGGTATTTATTTTTCCCCTCACTAGCTCGTAAAGCGCTCGTTTATCGTTTAATACGAGCGGGTAAAAACGCTTTTTACACTCTTGTGAATAAAGTAATTTGACATTGCTCTAATTCCTATAGCCCCCTACTGCCTAGTATAAGTGGATCTGTATGACCGTAGTAAGCATGTGCAATCGGAGCTCACATGTTAAATTGGTCGTTGTCATGGGTGACTTTGTAAGCCATTGGCTATATTTAATTTCCAGAAGTAACTCTATTCTACGATACGTTTCGACATTGAGTTTTAAATGGTTTCTTTAAGTTAATTTACATTTGGATGAGATTTGTAATCATATTTCCTCGCGATAGTGAGGGGAAAAAAGTTGTATTACACTTGGCGGCAAAGTTTGTTCAACTCTCGTGCCTTGAGACCTTCGCATTGCTCAAGATTCCAGTTTTTGAACCACTCGCTACGCTCGTGGCTCAATTTTGGAATCTTTCGCTAGCTCAGGTCTCAATATTGGCACGACAGTTAAACAACAACTTTGCCCCCTTGTATAATAAATAACTATTTTCTGTACTGGTTTTATGCATGAATTATTTTTGTTTAATTAAATATAAATCGTACTATTACTGTAAACTAGCTACCTGCACAAATCAGGTTGTGGCAGAAGACTTGATATAATCTATTTTGGCATCAACTTAATGAGACAGAAACATCACTTGGCTTAAATAACAATATTTCGAATATTACTTTGTCCGAAACTATCTTGGCATATCATTAATTACGCCGAGTGTTATAAGACAGAAATTAGATTTGCATTTTTTTTTGGGCATGTAGCCACATGTTCGAAACTTGCCTTTTTCGTCAGGCAGAATTTGCTGTGAGGGTGAAAATTTCTGCAGTGAGCGAGCGAAGCGAGCGAACAAAACCTTCCGGGGCAGATCCGACTCGGATAGGTTAGGTTATTTTTTTTTTAGCAACCTAGAAAGTACTCAGCTCAGTAACACAGTAAGTAACGTATAGAATATTACTACTACCTCGATTATATTGAGAGGTTGTAATTATTCCTTCTCTGTTATGCTAAAACAAACTATACCGATACTTTTTATGCACATCCAGATTATGCCTCATCATAAATAGGAGCATCGAAATTATGCTCGAATAATATTCGAACAACTCGAAATCTGCCACAAAGAAATATGCTAAAGTTGAGTATGTCACAACAATTTCTGCACAAAGCCCATTATGACTACATAGTTTATGTTATTCATAAAAGAATTATACCACAACAGAGTGAACCTAATGGGAAAATGTTTATAAATAAACAATTTATTTCAAATAACTTTATGAGTATAGATTAATCTACTTGACGACTTTAGGAGGATAAAATTTCGAAATAAAAATCGTTATGAACATTGTAGGTAGAAGTATAATTTTTAGTAAGAAAAAAAGTATGAGAAAAAATTTTCGGAGTAATGATGATTATGAGTAAAAAACGGTATTAGTAAAAATATTCGAAGAAAAAATTATATAAGTGCCAATATGGACCCCGTTTTATCGATATAACGTCTCACATCACTAGACTACGTAACGCGGCTTCCGTGCTCCCATACATTATGGCCGAGTGTGTATGTAAGATGTGTGTAAGAGTATGTCAACTATAACGAGCGGGAACTAGGAAGAACGGTCGCATACGTACACATCGGCTTCCTGCCTTGCAAAGTCGGCTGATGAAAATGATTACAGATTTTGTTCATGTTTTGCCACCGTTTTAGGGCTCCGTATCCAAACGGTACGGTAATGGTAACGCGGCGCGGTAGCGAATCTGTCGATCGTCTGGTGGTACAGGGACGAGTCGAGGGCACTCGACGAGGATGTTCACCGATGAGGTGGACAGACGGAGTGAAGGCCACCGTGGATGCTCCACTGCATAAATGCACTAGAAGCGCGGCAGTTCGCACGGAATGGCGTCGCATAGTAAGTACATCAGGCAACACAACCTACGTGACGGCCACGACCACTCTGTCAAGAGTGTAACGCCGATGAAGAAGAAGACCCAAACGGTAAAACGGGACGGGATTAGGACATACTTAGTGGGAAGATAAATAAATACCTGCCTATCTGAAAATGGTTAATTGGCCCTCGTAAGTATTAGCTGTCATTTCATTAAAGGCTGGTTTCGACAACTCATCTGCGTAAGTGCGAACTATAGGTATGTACCTACTAGGTTCCTATGTGTTGAGCACTTGAAGATCTTACTTCAGCTACTTATAAGATCGGACTGGTCAAGTATTCTGTATGCGGGTACCTTAGGGCCGTAATTGCGAACTGTGGACTCAGGAAGCTGGAAACAAGGCATCATTCAATTCCGTTGTAAGTGGCAGGGTTGTCGCAGCTTCTCTAGCGGTTAGAGTTGCAAAGTGACCGTCATTTTCAATAACTGACCGACATTTATTTTAAATTTGTACGGCTTGACTTAGGCCCACGCCGTGTGGTGACGGCAGTAAGAATACAAATTTTGTCACACCCCAACTCCTCCTGCGGGTGTCGTAAGAGTCGACTAAGGGATTGAAGTGTCACTGACCATTATTTGACAAAATATTGATGATGGGCAGCAGCGTCATCATAGTGGACACATTACTGCGATCGCCAATCCGCTCGCCCAGCCTGGCGATTATGGGCATTGACCTCCTAATGCGTCTTATACGCATAGTTAATAGGAGAGGCCTACGTCCAGCAGTGGACTGTGATAGGCTGATGACGTGACTTAGGCCCAATTGCACCGATCGTGATTAGCGATTTAATCCGGATCAACGCATCATTTCGTATGGTATTTGACAGCTTAATCTAAATGAACTCGCTAATCTCGATTGGTGCAACTCCGCCTTAGAGCAGTAAAAAAATCTGAATATTCAGACGGGAAATTAACGTCAATATTAGTTCAAATAGGTAGGTACTTGGTTATAGCCTGGCATGGCATTTTGGCTAGGTCTGCAGAGGTGATCCGCGTGATTTAAAATAAAGGGATTCACTGAAATTTACGCAGTGAAGAAAATGGTATCAAAAGTATTTGGCTTGCAATCGAAAAGAGAGTCTAGTACCTAATCGACATACGTAGTTTAGTAGATTCACGCATCATCAGCCTATGATAGTCCACTGCTGGACGTAGGCCTCTCCTATTAACTATGCGCGTAAACGCAATAGGAGGTAAATGCCCATAATCGCCACGCTGGGCAAGCGGATTGACGATCGCAGTAATGTGTCCACTATGATGACGTTGCTGCCCATCATCAATCTTTTATCAAATAATGGTCAGTGACACTTCAATCCCTTAGTCGACTCTTACGACACCCGCAGGAGGGGTGGTGACAAATGTATTCTTACCGCCGTCACCACACGGCTGGTTTAGTAGATATAGGTACATAATTGAATCATCCTGACGTAGGCTTTACTCACCTAAGTAGTGTAATAATACCTAAGTAGATTCAATCTAGTAACCCTAGCTCAAGATCTGCGAGCTCGAGAGTCGAGAATGCCCGCAATGAGGATGTAACTAACTGACGCTGTAGCCTCTCAGGTACGGATTGTGTCTTCTGGTGACAACGTTCCTGGTTATCTTAAATAAGTATACAACGTGTTACACGAGCCACTGAAAACCTTGAACGGGGTGATTTGGTAGGTTATACTGAACAACTTTTACGATGGAGCTAACTCAGAAAAATAATACAAAATGTCGTTATCGATCGGTCACAATGTATGGAAAAGACAATTTTTTTTAGATTTCGTGATTAGTAAGTAGTAGATCCATATTAAACGTTGTTCAGCATAGCATACCTACTAAATCACTCGGTTCAAGGTTTTCAGTGGGTGGTGTAACACCCTGTATGTTCCAACAGTTGAGTAGTAGGTAGGTATATTTAACCATCTAGCAGCTATTGACGGCTATATACGACAATCGAAAGTTTGTCTTCACCGCCAGAGATTGCTACTGCGAAGTTGCGAACTACGAAATCCGAGGATTTTCTGTCCCTCTAATGTCGTCTTCGTTAGAGTGACAGATACAGACCCTTAAGCGGATTTCGAAACTTGCGGTAGTAGGCTAGCTTCGCTTAAGTATGTAGTATTGTATGTCTTACTTGGAATTACATAGAATTCAATTTCGCTTGAATAGTGAACATGATTCCGGCCCCATGACCACGGTGCGGCGTCGTAAACGTAAAACGGCGCGGCGTCGTGGCATTGCACGTTATCGCACCGTGGGAAATTACGGCGCGGCGTCGTGGCATTGCACGTTATCCCACCGTGCGAAATTACGACGCGGCGCCGGGCAAATCCACGTTGTCGCGACGGGCAGTTTAACGTTGCGGTGCCATGTGGAGTAGATGCATAAGTTGTTGATTTTCAGTGTTATCACATGATGCCTATTATACAAAAAAGTTGTAATTTTTGTCGTCGTGAAAATATTTTTATACATTAAGTTGTTGATTTTCAGTGATATCTAATGAGGCTTTTATAGACTTCAATCCTGTGATTTGTTTAGATTTATAATAAATACTGTTTTTCTATTTTTATGTACAAGTTGTTGATTTATATTTAGAGATATTAATTGATGCCATAAAAACTAAAAATATCTGTTTTATGTAGATTCTTGATGAATACTTTTAAATAAGTTGTTGATTTTTAGTGATGATGATGCCATAAAGACTATATGGATACACATATTATTTTAAGCTAAATGTTGTCACCTAGAGTAATAATTATTTTTACAGTGGTTCATTAATCATTAAAACATAAAAGTTACTAATTTATAGTATTAATTATTTCCCAATAGTTAAAATGTTGACTTAGTACTTGTATAAACATTCTTGTTTAAGTGACAATAAACAATAACATAAATATATAGTTTTGAATTCTTACCTTATTGTTAATCCCAACATCTCCAGAGGTCCAACTGGTTTCCTAATTACGTGTTGCTTTTTTAAACGAGGTGATATTTTCCATAAGAGTTCTTCAAAACTGACACAGACATTCTAAAATAATCATAAAACTTGTGATCACTAGTTTTCAGTGCCTTGTACTTCCTTATGAAATGACTTCCATCATGATTCATAATAGAAAGATATGGATTTATCCAATATTTTCTTTTCCTTTGATTTTTCTTCATGTTTCTTCTTATAAGTAACAAGAGCAGAATACGTGTTATGGGATCCATGTCGAATTGCAGGCTGATCGCAAAAATGTTTGGAGAAGTATGAGAAGGTACGGCGTCTGGTACAACGTGACACCGCACCTTGCATCTACTCCACACGGCACCGCAACGTTAAACTGCCCGTCGCGACAACGTGGATTTGCCCGGCGCCGCGTCGTAATTTCGCACGGTGGGATAACGTGCAATGCCACGACGCCGCGCCGTAATTTCCCACGGTGCGATAACGTGCAATGCAATGCCACGACGCCGCGCCGTTTTACGTTTACGACGACGCACCGTGGTCACGGGGCCTAAAGTCTTGGCTTCCAAAAAAAACTGCCTACTTGCTTCAGTGTTGGTACAATCAGCATCAAATACTTCATAGCAGACAGTGGTCAAATAGTTCAGTACAACTATTTGCTACATGTTCTCAAATATGTCGGTACAGTCAAGTGCAAGATAAGTATCGAAAGAATCTGCTCATAAATATGTTACGACGTTCTTATTACACAGAATTAGAGTGCACTGGGACATATTTTTGAATTTTTTGTGTACACCTTATTTTGTCTTTGACTGTACCTACTTTTTCTAGTGAGAATGTTTTCGGATGTAGGAACCGACAGCATAAACGAATTTGTATTAATCGAGTATTTAAGTAATATTTGAACCAATTTTGTACTTATTCTTGTATAAAAAAACCTTTTTGAGACGCGCGCCTAAATAAAGACAAAATGCAATTGCATTCATCTATATATCTTTAGGAGAACTTATCACAACCTTATAAAATATTGTAATAGATTAATATTAAAGCATTTATGTACTAAAATAAAACAACAGCAAGTAGTCCAAATGCTTTTTTAATATATATTACTCTTATATCTTTCTATTGTTCTACTATACAAAATAATATACATGATTGTATTATCATCAGCTAAACTATGGTACTACTTATTAACTTATCACAGTAAGACTTTGGAAATTGTAGAACTTTGTGAACATAGAAAAAGTGTACCCACATATATTTTTTAGGGTGGACCGGCTATTGAGTTCATGTAGACTATGGCTTAGCTAGTAGATTTTCAGAGATACATTATTTATCTCTGTAAGTCTGTAAATTTCTGATTTACAGATTTACAGCTACTAGCTAAGCCAGTCTACAATTAACTCAATAGCCGGTCCACCCTGAACGAGCCTCGCCAAGAATTTGACCTGAACCAATTAGCAATGCCTTCATCATCATCATATCAGCCGAAAGACGTCCACTGCTGAACATAGGCCTCCTCCAAAGATTGCCACAATGACCAGTCCTGCGACCTTCACCAAGTCATTAGTCCACCTTGTGAAGGGCCCAACCAAAGTACCCACGTTTTGCCTTCCGGTACGTGGCCGCCAGAACCTTTCCGCCCCAACGGCCATCGGTTCTACGTACAATGTGCCCCGCCCACTGCCACTTCAGTGCAGCAATGCCTTATCCAATGCAAAACCACGAGACACGTCTTCACTGACCAATCTGTGCGCGACATATCTTTGCGAGGCCTCTGTGGACCCGGTTACTTAAGTGTCTAATCTATGCTACGAGCAGTGGCGTAACAATGGGGTGGCAGGGCTGGCAAAATGCCACGGGCCCCCGACCCAAGAGGGCCCCGGCCCAAGAGGCCGTGAATTTAAATTTAAAATTAAACTTTACAATGTGACGATTTTTACTTATAGGGCCCCATCAAAATAATTTGCCACAGGCCCCAGACGATATAGTTACGCCATTGGCTACGAGTACACTTTTTTTATCTCTGGCTTTTCTCCCTGATTCAACAGCAAGGTGAATTTGCAGATGTCGAAGTGATTGTTGTTATACAGTACTTATAATGTAAAGCTATGTCTTATGCATGTCATAAAGCACAGCACACAACCGGTAGAGAGGTAGCCCGACAACTGTGAAGTAGTCTCCCTCAACACGTTCCACGAACGTGCCACCCACGCCCTGGATGCCGTAGCCTCCTGCTTTGTCCCTGGAAATGTAGGATAAGTTGAACTATACAGGTTGGAACGGAATGACGATCCTTAGGGTCCGTCCTCTGACGCAGAGCGGAGCGGAGCTGAAGGAGCTAGGCCAATGAGACCGCATCACAGTGTTTCGAATTTTAAATTTGAATAATGTAATTGGTCAATTTTGCACTTTTCGCCACCGACCGAGTGTACCACTTTCTGTATAGTACCAACATAGAGTAGTACGGAAAAGTCAATTTTCCATGTACGTTTTCGATGTTGGTTCCATGCTGAAAGTTTATTGTAATGGTTGATAGACTCGGTCGGTAGCGGAGGATCGTCGTTCCGTTCCACCCTGTATTTATTGCACGTTCAAAACGATTTGATTATGTCGTCAGTGGGTCATAAGAGTGGCCAATTCAAATAAAAACCATAAATCTATAAAATAAAATTGTAAAAGATGTAGGGACCTTGTTTATTTCCACTATACTGATGAACACCTTATTATTATCTGAATATTGATGAAATGAAATGAATTTATTTGCGGAACACGGGTACATTTATTTAGGGTAGATGTAAAGAAATAAGCAGTAAAAACAATGAAAAGCTAGTAATTTTATAAATCAGTTCAATGCTTTTGTTTTCCCTATGTCAAATATT
Source organism: Thaumatotibia leucotreta (assembly GCA_025490895.1). Taxonomy (NCBI): domain Eukaryota; kingdom Metazoa; phylum Arthropoda; class Insecta; order Lepidoptera; family Tortricidae; genus Thaumatotibia; species Thaumatotibia leucotreta. Next base: position 22,761 of record JALPQI010004324.1, on the reverse strand, counting down.
CAGGTATGGAAGTTATCTAAAAGAAACCATTTTCTGATAATAAGTCCACTTTTAAGTAATTGGAACTTACATGGGCTCACCAGTAGCAATGTACCCTTTGATCTGGTCCTCATTCATCTTTCCAAATATGACATCAGTCTTCTCAGTGAACTTGACTGTCTGTTCCCGTGCCTTCACCACCACTCCGGTGTACACTGTGTGCCCTCGCCCTGACAACCTGCCAATAATAATGGTAAATATAATGACAGAAACCACATACCAAATGATGTATTTATATTCCATTACTTATTACACAAATAATAATAATATGTAAATGGTGTAAATTACTTATGTAGAAAATCACCCTAATCCCAATTTAAGAGTGGTCATACTTTTTTGCAACTAACTCTATGATTCTTGCTTACAACAGTGCCTCTGGTTAAAAAATAAATACATATATTTTTTACTTATGTAATCAAGTTTACTTATTTAGCACTTCTAAAACTACATAAATTAAGCTACTATATATATTTATATTTGAAATAAAAGGCTAATTTTACCCTTAATCTATCAAACAAGCAACAAACCTAACAACCTTGTCAACATCTGAAATGCATCTGCTTCCGAAGTAGGCTTCCCAAACATCTCTCCATCTAAAGTCACCATAGTATCAGCTCCTATCACTATGTCTGGAGCCTTTCCTTGACCAATCAGCCGCTTCTCTACTTCTAGAACTTTCTGCAGTGCTGTCTCTTCCACAAACTCCGAGAAACTCTTAAAACTTTTCGGGTCAAGGTCCTCCTCAAATAAAGATGGACACAATCCCACTTTTAATCCCTATAACAAGAATTTTATGTTGAAATGACCATGATACATATTTTATTCCCAAATTAGGTATGATACTTACTATATTTTCTATTAATTCTTTCCTCCTAGGCGAGCCAGAAGCTAAAATTATATTTTTCTGTTTCAAAACATGCATCACGGGTTGCAACATATTGATAACCTTTTCGAACCTTAATCCGAAGGAACAGGATAGGTAATTAGAACGTACAAAACGTGTTTTACATTAAATTTCAAGCTAGGAAGATAATTTCAGTCAGAAAAATTGTGAAATTCTTAAATTTATATAGTTTCCATTTCCATCCCAAAATAATTCGATCATCAAAATGACATCGACCACGAGTTGGATTTGACTTTGACATTGACAGTTTAAAGGAGTTTTACCAACACTTTAAATGAATCCGAGTTACAAGATACGACGTAGAAAACTCCTCTGCCAGAAAACTGTTCAAGTCACTATTATAACCGCGGCGAAAATAGTCCAAGAACCGGTTCTCTTTATTGGCAATAATCGGTTTTCAACGAAATGTAATTATTAGCGTCAACGAAACGAATCGGTGGATATCGGTGTCGTTGTGCTTTTCTTTTTGTCGAACGTCGTTTTCGCATTTTAAACAGAAATACAACCTACAAATGGTGATGGAAACATAATTTTTATAAGATGAAGTCCATTGTGGCTTATGTGCGCAATCTTCTAGGTTGGTGTGATGAAGATGATCCAGCCATTAGAACAAGCTTCAAACGAGACAGGTATGACACTTGTTTACAACGTTTCAGTTATGGCGGCAAAGACCGTAAAAACTCTTGCTTATTAGCCGTAATACAGATGGAAAAATGTACAAAATACCCTTAAAAGTAGCCTCGAGGTTTTGGAAGTAAGTTTTCTTAATATGCATGCAAGTTACGCGGTGGAAACAATGTTAACGCCGACTTCTCTTTCAGGACGGATGACGATGTTTTGTGCGATGATGCACCGGCATTTAAGCGACTCAAGCAGCTGAGAAGCACCAATTTCCCCGACATTATGTCTTCTAATGGTGAGGATATGTTCGGACAATACTTTTCGTGTTCTTGACATAATTTCATAACCTTGCTATCATTTTAGATGCCTGGGAAAAGAAGGAAAAGAATGTGCGGTATGTTCCTATACAAGTTGAGAGTGGACACCCAAGTACCTCAACGCCACTGGAGGTGAATCGTTCAGGTGGACGAGTCAGGACCGTGCCAGTGAAGTTAGTGGATGTGTCGGGACATGAGCCGGCCACTCCACTGCGGAAGCCTCGCATGCACACCCCAGTGCGACCAGTCATGCATGCTGTGGTTGATGATGACGATGAAGAAGAGGTATACTTTTTCAATTAGTAATTAATAAGAAGAGAAGTAGCTTGATATCAGGCTATAAGTTTAAATGTGATAAGATGTATATAAATATATTCAAAAATATTCCACAGTGCATTTTAATTCTATGTGATAAGAATGTTGTAATATATCTATAAGGTTTCTTTTACATATTTTTGCACTTGACTGTACCACATTGATAATCTAAAAAAATAGTCATGTAAGGTGTGATTGGTTAGTTAATTTAAATATGCATCAGCACAATCAGCCCCATGACTATCAATAATTGCTACAATTCTTACACCATCAAATATTGACAGCAAAAATACCATGATCTCCTAACTGTAGAACAAACTAGTGGCAGTGGTCATGGTGGTCAATGACATGGTAATTTGCAGTCAATATGTATTATCTGTTGAAAACCCAAAACAATGAAAAAATTGCAAAGCCTTGAGACTTCAGTTTCTGATCTAGGTACCCTTTCAGATTTATTTAACCTGCCTATAAGTATTAAACAGGGTTAAAGCAACGGTTCAAAGTGTTCTGTATTTCATAAAATTATTATTTCAGGTCACATGGGTAGAGAGCAAGCCAGAAAAATCAAAGAAACCTTCAGAAGTGTACATAGATCTGGAAGATGATGACCATGACCCTGAGGAAACTGAGAATGACGTCATATTCGTCAAAAAAGTCTCCAATCCTCAGGCCAAACCCTTCAAATACTTTGTCACTAAAAATAATGGGGAGGAAATCGGAAGAGATGGTCCATACTACAGGATAAGTAGAAAATTAAATGACAGACACTCCTTGTCACCTAGAAGTTACACTAAATTTAAAGCACCAGCTGGCATCATGAAAACTTACAAGAAAACTGCCATTCCCAAGTGGATGCAACCACAGAAACCTTCTGCTTTCCCTCGGAGTAGACTCTTAGACGCCAATGGATCAAACATTAGATCAACACTATCAGAAGTATTCAATTTAGATGAGAAGAGAAATTACCAAGAGTTAATCAGAAGAGTAGCCGGAACTACAAAGCCAGTTTCATTCTCCAAGCCAATAGATATAGTAAATATAGCAGACGACTCTGCGTCCTTCCGAAATACCCAAAAAGCACAGAGGAAGTCTTTAAATGAAATAAGATTAGTTGAAAAAGGTCTCATAGCAGAGCGAGAAGGTGAAGCGTCTAAAGAATATGATCCTATCACTGTTGCTTCTATCAACTCTTCAGACTCCGAAATAGAAGTGGTTCCCTCTGAATCATCCACTTCATCATCAGTTAGAATCGATCCAATCAACACATTGAAAGACTCGTACAGGGATAAAGACATAACCTCAACAGATTGGCTTGCGAAAATAGATTCAAAGTATAGAAAGAAAAGGCAAGAAACTCAGGAAAAGTTAAAAGACGCGCGTCGAGAATCTGATATTATTTCTAAGGTCAACTATGAGCAGAAGTTAGCACATTTAGAGCATAAGTTGAAGTATGAGTTGAGCATACCGGAGAGCCTGATTGAGGAGCCGCAGCCTTCGGTAGAGCTTCCAGAACTGACTCCGGAGCAAGAGAAACTTATTAACAGGGCCATAGGTCCTGGCCCATCAGGGCAGTTAATTATAGAGAAATTCAATTTAAGAATACACAGGTATGGTAGTCATGTCAATTACTTGTACAGATATAGGACCGGTTCGAAGGACCAGAATAATGAACGAAAACGAAATATAGTGGACTGTAAAATGATAAAAGTTTATGTATTAGCTAACTTTGTGTGATTTAGGTAAAGTTAAAAATTTGGAATTAAGAAGGAATTTAGAATAGGATCGCAAGACGGCTTACCTTGATGTCCTTAGGCGTAGCTCCGCAAGCAAATAAAGGCGATTCCCTAAACTCGTGCAGAGGTGAGCTCACGTACAGCAAATCAGTCGGGTTTGACCTATACGTATGCTAACGCGGGATTTTAGCCGAGATGCGATCTTGTGGTTATGAAACTTTTAGAATTTGGATGAGTAGCCGGAACTTGAGATATCGTCTTCGAAATCAATTAACTTTACACTTTACATGACTGGCACAAATTTAAGGTTTTTCGCGCTACCGACTTCGAACTCTCACAAACGACGACGAACTGACTGTGTGGCAATGCTGCCATACTAAACCTAATGTCAAAATGACAGCTATGTTGCCAGACAAAATATAAAATTAAGGCCAATATTAAACATTCCGCCCGCCTAAATGCGAGGGCGTGCGGCAGCATGCCTTAGAATTTACGAAAAAAACGACAAAACTTAAATCTACGAAAAGATGCTGTCTGTGACAGCAGGTGAACTAAAGCTAGTACAATTTACGAATGCTACAACTAAGATCTACAGGTTACGATAGCCCTGTAACTAGGCTACGTATTTTAACTTAAGCTAACTTAATTAAGAGTCAGATGCCATTGGCAAAGGACAAATCTTGACGACTGGTCTTTTGTACTGTCCAGTGGCAGTCTTGACAGTTACTACTCTACATATGCCATCTGCACCTGGGTGCAAGGCAACGATACGACCTAAAGGCCAATTGAGAGGATTCAATGACTCTCCTACGATAAGCACTAAAGCTCCCACGTTGATATTAGAATATTTTTTATCCCACTTTGCCCTTTGTTGCAGTGTGTGTATGTATTCAGTTTGCCATCGGTACCAGAAGGATTGATGAATTTTTTGAATGAGATTCCAACGTTGCTGGACGCTAATATTTAAATCTACAAGTTTCTCCTCAGGCATAATCGAAAGAGGTTCCAATGTGAGGAAATGTCCTGGAGTTAGAGCTGCGAAGTCATTGGCATCCGAACTCAGGGGTGTCAAGGGACGAGAATTTAACATAGCCTCTACTTGTGTCAGTACAGTATAAAATTCCTCGAAAGTTAATCGTTGAGTACCGACAGAACGAGCAAGGTGTGTTTTCACTGACTTGATTCCAGCTTCAGCCAAGCCATTAAAGTGAGGGCTACCAGGAGGACTAAACGAGAATTTAATTTCTTGAGACTCTGCGGCTTTTTGCATGAGAGAACCAAGATAGTTACTGGCACCGATAAAATTTCTGCCCTGATCAGACACGAGATGACTGCATCGTCCACGACGTGCGATAAAGCGTCGCAAAGCTGCGAGGAATGCTTCTGTGGACAATTCCGACGCGAGCTCGATATGTATAGCTTTCGTGGAGGTGCAAACGAAGACACAGATGTAGCCCTTAAAGGTTTTAGCACCACGACCACGTCCGAAAGCTATGTTGAAAGGTCCACCATAGTCAACAACTGAACTCGAAAAACACTTAAGCTGATTCACCCGATACGAAGGGTAATTTCCCATAAATGGAGCAGGGGCAAGTTGAGGACGAACACGAAAACATTTAGTACAGCTAGAGATCACAGATCTAATAGCACGTTTGCTTGACAATATCCAAAAATTTTGTGCTAGAAGATTCATAAGAGTCAGTGCACCAGGGTGCATGAATCGAACATGATATTCTTGAATTATCAGACTAGTGAGGCGATGGGAGCGAGGTAATAGCAAAGGATGCTTTGCTTCGAAAGAAATCTTAGCGTGAGCCAAGCGACCGCCCACCCTGAGGTGACCCGCCTCGTCAACGAAAGGTGATAGTTTGCGAAGACTCTTAGGGAGGGAGTTAGGAGACCCCTTTTTAAGGTGCTCCAACTCCAACGAAAACACACTTTCTTGCACAAATTTAACTAAAAACATAAATGCTCTGTGAATCTCTGATGGCTGCAAAGATCGAACGACACGAGAATCGACAGCTTTCTGTCTACAATTCTCAGAAAAACGAAAACAATATGCTAGCACATGTTGAATTGTTTTTAGTGAAGAGAATCTATTCAACAGATGGTCAACTAATTCTTCGTTATTGGTTATAACGAGAACAGTAAGCTTCTGCTCTTCATGAAGAACAGTTTGATCTAACGATAACAACGACTTAGGCCATTTTTCAACGGGAAGTCGAAGCCAATGAGGCCCGGTCCACCAACTAGATTGATCAACCAAATCTTGGGGAAGAAGCCCACGCGATCCACAATCCGCGGGGTTGTCAGTGGTTCTGACATGACGCCATGAGTCTGGAGGAATTAGATCCTGGATGTGGCTCACCCGGTTTGCCACAAAGGTTTTCCATTTGGATGGACACGACTTGATCCAGGATAACGCCACACTGGAATCCGACCATGCGAATATTTCACTGACCAAGTGAAAGGGCTTCAAAGCTTCCACGACTGAAGCCACCAAGTCCGATAACAAAACTGCTGCGACTAATTCGAGTCGCGGCACCGACAATTTACGTAAAGGAGCCACTTTTGATTTGGCACAAACTAAATGAACGGCGATATCACCATTCTTACTCAATGTACGGCAGTAAACAACAGCACAAAAGCCACGTTCCGACGCATCACAAAAACCATGCAGTTGCAAGGAATCAAAATTACCGACGATGCGGCGAGGAACAGCTACCGAGCTCAATGAAGAAAGTTGAGTCTTAAACTCCTGCCATTGAAGCCTAATATTTTCTGGAACATCATCATCCCAAGAAACTCCGGAAGTCCAAAGAAGCTGCATTAGGTACTTGGCGAGGAATGTTACAGGCGACAGAAAACCTAATGGATCATAAATCCTGGCTATTTCCGAAATAATAGTGCGCTTGGTACATCTACCGTTATGAGTATCGACGACACGAAAACCAAATGAATCTGAATGAGGTTGCCACAGCAAACCCAATATTTTCAGAGATATATCTGAAGTTTCATCGAAATGTTTGAAATTCTCTGAATACAAGTCCGAAGATGGAAGATTTTTTAGAAAATCACCACTATTAGAGGTCCACTTCCTCAGATGAAAGCCACCCGACGACAGAATGTTTGTGAGTTCCACCTGAAGGGAGCGAGCCTTTTCGACGGAGTCAGCTCCAGTAACAACGTCATCGACGTAGATATCACGGGCGAGAACAGCTGAGCCAGCTGGGTATTCTTCCGCAGCATCATTGGCTAGTTGAGCCATGGTACGAAGAGCTTGGAATGGCGCAGCCGTGACACCATATGTCACAGTCTTGAGACGATAGTCACGTATAGGACCTGAGGACGAGGGTCGCCACAGAATGCGTTGATAGTCAGCGTCTTCTTCAGAGACCAAGATTTGCCTGTACATCTGCTTTATATCACCTGTGAAGACGACAGCGTGCCAACGAAAACGAGTAAGCAGATCGAAAATATTGGTTTGAAGCTTGGGCCCTGCCAGTAGAGTTGAATTCAAGGAAACCTCGTTAGCGTCCTTAACACTGGCATGGAAGACAACACGAAGAGGAGTTGTAACCGATTCACGTAAAATTCCATGGTGCGGTATATAGTAGAACTGGCCCTCACATGTTGAAGGAGGATCTACTACTTCCAAATGACCACGAGATTCGTAGTCTTCCATAAATTCGACATACGACCTTTTAAACTCAGGATTAGAATTTAACCTGCGTTCCAACGACAGGAATCGCTTAAGAGCGATTTCGCGCGAATTGAGGAAGGTAGGCTTGTTCGTAGGATCAACGAAAGGCAAAGGCACTACGAACCTACCTTCTTCATTACGATAATATTTATCACGAAAATAATCTTCGCATCGCTGCTCCTCCTCCGACACGAAAGATTTGGTAAGAGCAGTGACATTTTCTAATTCCCAAAATTTTTTTATGGAATCTTCAAGCGACAAAGTTTGCGAAGAATTCGAAACGAAAAAGCAATGGCTATTCATCTTACGAGTAGACACGACAGAATTGGTGTCGAGTTGACTAATGTCACACTCACCTATGACAATCCATCCATAGATTGTGTTCAACAAAGTAGGTTGACCGGGCTTCCCTCGACGTATACCAGGGATCAACGACGAAACGAAAAGTTGTGCATTAAGCAACAAGTCCACTGGTGCCGGTTGAGTGAAGTCAGGGTCAGCGAGCGACAATTTTTTTATGTGCGACCACCTCGACGAGTCGATAGGTTGGGTAGGTTGATCGGCACATATCTTCGACAAAACGAAAGCTTCGAATTTAATATTCGACGACAAAGACGAATTGTGAAATGGTTTAATTTCACACGATAGAGAGCCGAACGGTTGAGCGACAGAATTGCCAATGCCGTACACGGCATGTTGGCCACGAGCTATATTAAACCCTAACATTTTAGCGCAGGGTTCCGAAATAAAATTGCATGCGCTAGCGCCATCTAGAAGCGCGCGCACCGGTCGAAAGTTTCCAAAAGCATCTTTAATTAAAACTTTAACAGTTGAAAATAAAATGGTATTTTCCCCAGTCACAGATGTTAAAACAGTGTTACTACTATTACTATCTGGCAGTACCGGAGCAACCTCTATGGGCACAGGTATTTCTGTATTTTTAGTGAAATGTAATAAAGTGTGATGTGAACGACTACACACACTACAACAAGAGGCACGACAAGATTTCACTCTATGGTTATCCGAGAAACACAGAATACACAATCCCTTTTCTTTCACTAAATTAAAGCGAGCATTTTGGTCAAGTTTTAAAAATTTGTGACATTTAGCAAGGCTATGCTGTCCAGTACAAAAGACACAGTTCGGGTTCGACACGACAAATGCTGTTTTATTTTTAGGCAATGGTTTAACAGTTGAAGCTTTCACTTGAATATTTGAATTTTCTAAGGCTTTGCTACGTTTTTCTATAAAGCTCTTTAATATTTCAAATTTAGGTATATCAACATTTGATTCAAGCTGAAGTTCAAATGCCTCACGTGTTGCAACATCTAATTTTGACCACAATAAGTAATACAGCATGAAATTCCGGTCAGGAAGATCAAATTTCGACAAAATATTTAAATTTTCATTAAAGACACGGAACACCCGATCTAAATCATTCTTGTTTTTCACAGCCTCACAATTCAACATCTTTTCATAGTAAATAATAGCAATTTGTCTTTTCTTGTCATAGTAGTTGGCCAAAGTTTCATACGCACTGACATAGCTGTCATTTGACAAAGGAAAACTTTTTATTAATTCATAAGCAGAACCTTGAACACTTGACAACAAGTAGTGTAACTTTTCAACATCACTAATCGTGTTCCGGTTATGAATCAATGAGTCAAATAGTTCTTTAAATGACACCCAGTTCTCTAGCTTACCATCGAAAGGCTTTATTGATATTTTAGGTAGCTTAGCTAAGTTGTTGTCCAACAATACAGGTTTACTTTCGCTGCTGATTTTATCCATTTGAGCATTTTGCCTTAGCCTACTTTTAATAGATTTTAACCTATTTTCGAACTCCCTAGTGACCTCGTATTCATCACTACGTTGGGCTTGCGAAAGCGGCCGCAGAATACGTATTTGCGCGTCATGAAAATCACGTTCAATCTCTTTAAAGTCCGATTCGTTGTAACCTTGCAAGTCTGAACTTTCTATGTGTTCCAAGCGCATAATACAGTAATCCCGGGCGATACGATATGAATCTACTGTCGAAGGCTCTAATTCACTATCATTATGACCACCACCCATCATTCAAAGCAGCAATTAAAACGAGAAATAGATGTAAACAATTACAAATATCACTATAACCTAAAAGTGATCAATAAACAACTTGACGTTTACAGATAACAGATACAGATAATATGAACTGCGTTCCGTTTCACGCTTTGAGATGGTTAGTTGACACGACAATTTTACTATGACAAGTTGATACGATAAATTGGGCACGACAAATTGTACACAACAAATTAAATTAAAAGTCAAGTTAATTTTGAATCTATGGTCCGGAAAGTGCACTACCAACTTACAACGACAATAAAATATGGCGTACACCTAAAATACGACAAAAATGTTCAGTAAGACAATATCTCAAGTACCCTACAATTTGGAAAAAAAATAAAAATTATCAAAAATCACGAAAATTAGCTATTACATACGACAAAAATGTACTTTTCAATAAGATCCGATCGACGGACCAAAATAATGAACGAAAACGAAATATAGTGGACTGTAAAATGATAAAAGTTTATGTATTAGCTAACTTTGTGTGATTTAGGTAAAGTTAAAAATTTGGAATTAAGAAGGAATTTAGAATAGGATCGCAAGACGGCTTACCTTGATGTCCTTCGGCGTAGCTCCGCAAGCAAATAAAGGCGATTCCCTAAACTCGTGCAGAGGTGAGCTCACGTACAGCAAAGCAGTCGGGTTTGACCTATACGTATGCTAACGCGGGATTTTAGCCGAGATGCGATCTTGTGGTTATGAAACTTTTAGAATTTGGATGAGTAGCCGGAACTTGAGATATCGTCTTCGAAATCAATTAACTTTACACTTTACATGACTGGCACAAATTTAAGGTTTTTCGCGCTACCGACTTCGAACTCTCACAAACGACGACGAACTGACTGTGTGGCAATGCTGCCATACTAAACCTAATGTCAAAATGACAGCTATGTTGCCAGACAAAATATAAAATTAAGGCCAATATTAAACACCCCCCTATTCATAAATGTCTCGTAACTTAGCAAGCATTTGTTTTTTTTTTCGATTTTATCCACGTCTATAAGACCGAAAGGGACTAACAATACTTATGCTGTTGCTAATTTTTACGGACAGTAAAATGAATACTGGCAACTTTTTAGTGAATAACTATAACATAACAGGAACCATACTGAATGAATAGGCTAGTGAATCAATTTCTTCGCGAGGCTGCTGATCCTGTGTGTATTCGACAACTTGTTGTATTTGAAGGGTCCACGGAAAAAACATGTCCATAGCTAAAAAAATGTAATTTGAATTGACTAGACATGTTCTTTTCGTGGACCCTTCATTTATTATTCCAGGGTATTTAGCTATTTTTAATATTTTACTGTTTTAAGAAACTCCTGAAAAGTTATAGAGGTACATATGGGATTAAAGTTTACATTAAAAACTGGCTATAGAATAAATATTTTCCAGGCGCGACCTGCAAACGCTGAGCGGACTGAACTGGCTCAACGATGAAGTGATCAACTTCTACATGAACCTCATCATGCAGCGGTGTGAGGAACGCAAAGACCTGCCCAAGGTGTACGCTGCCAACACATTCTTCTACCCGAAGCTCATGCAGAGCGGACAGGCTGGGCTGAGACGATGGACTCGGAAGGTAAGACGGATGTTTGTATAATTTAAGTAACAGACAGAAAAAAGTTAATTCACCCACATAAACCTCATCATGCAGCGATGCGAGGAAATGAAACATCACAAGGGCAATGCCTGAACCTTGTACAAAAGATGCTTGCACAATGCACAATATGCGCTTAAAAGATAACTAACATAAAGCATGATGTAAGATGAAATGGTCAAGGCCGCGCGCATATTTGCACATTCAAATGTTAAATCATAGATTATTAATATCCAAATCAATGAAAAAAATCTTTTTGTGGTTAATTTAGAGTTAATAGCAATAGGACATACAAGTTTTATTTTTCGTTGTGGTATGGGGTTCTTCAAAAAAGGAGTATACAGATACAGGTTGCCCCAAAATAGTACATTCCCACTGCCAGTGAGGTTTTGGGAAGCAGAATAAACTCGTTTATTTTTTTGAAATAAGTTGAAATTCAAGTGTGGTAGTTCTAATCTAAGTAGGTAGTTCCAGTAGCACCTAGTAGGTGCGTATTTTCTACCTATTTTGAGTCCCAGAACCTAATTTGCATGGGTTTTTAAAACTTCAATAACGTGATCCCTTAGGTCTTGCAGTCCGTCATACACTCCATACTAACAAATTACCAACTCTGGCAGACGGTATACTTTGTAATTTGTGTTCACTTTTAAAGATGGACCTCAATGTCTTTGTAAGTAGGTTAACTATTGATTGAATGATCACAACAATCAGTTGAGACAATGGAAATATGAAATGTCTGAGAAGTTGTAAACAAACAATACCACGGTCAGCATGACTCAAATTGTACACAATTGAGACAAATCGTTAAATTGCTATCTCAAGTGCAAGAGATAAGTGCGAGAGAGAAGCAACAGGCAGGTCCTCAAGTTTCCACTTTGGAATCCCGAACGTAATGAGAATTCAGGGGAAAAACCTCGTAAGAGCTGAAAATTTTAATAGTACATTGTGCATCAAGGGAGGTAAGTACGGAATCACTAACGAGAGTGTTAGAAGCCCGACGCCGTTAGGCGGAGGGCTTTTATGACTCGAGTTAGTATTCCGCTTACCGACCGTGATGCATACACAATGTTTTTCATCACACTTGTCGACAAAAAAATAAGTTTTAAGATATAATATTATTAAATGACGTACTGACATTTCTATTACTCCCGCTACGCGCGCAAGCAATGGCGCGCTTAGACAGCAAGTGTGATGAAAAATGTTTTACACTCTTTATGTAGTACTGAATAGTTTATTTAATTTAATAAGATCGTATTTTCGAGTAACACCATTAACAAAGAATTTATATACCAAGCAACGAAAAAGATCGAAATTAGAACCGTTCTTTTGTATTGAGTAAAAACCGGTATCTGATTCCTGAGTGAGGTATTGTAATTTTTGGCTACAATGAACCAGGGTCCCTAAACCGGTATTTTCTCCATACAAAAACTAACTGTTATTTCCGGTTTTCGGTATATAAATTCTAAGTTTAAGAAGTAATTTAAAAATACAATGTTGTAAATTACCTGAAATATTGAGTAGTACATAAAGAGTATAAGGGCCAATGAACTTTACGATAGACACTATTTTGCCCCGTAACGCAGGTGACAATTTCATCAAGTTTGCTAGAAAAAAATGCTTATAAATTGTACATGCGTTTGGCCCCACACAAGTTCACATCGATACATTTAGGTTCCAACGGTTTTTCATTGTAAATATGTCATCATCATCAGCCTATGGTAGTCCACTGCTGAACGTAGGCCTCTCCTATTTACTATGCGTATAGACGCATTAGGAGGTAAATACCCATAATCGCCACGCTGGGCAAGCGGATTGGCGATCGCAGTAATGTGTCCACTATGATGACGCTGCTGCCCATCATCAATCTTTTATCAAATAATAGTCAGTGACACTTCAATCCCTTAGTCGACTCTTACTACACCCACAGGAGGAGTTGGGGTGGTGACAAAATGTATTCTTACTGCCGTCACCACACGGCAATGTAAATATGTATATATTATTATTTGTAAGATCATGAAAAGTAACGCAGCAGACAGAAATGTCGATCGAAAAGTTGATTGGGCCGTAAAACATTTTATAATATTGTGTTATTTCGAGGATTTTCTAAAATACCAGTTCCGGTCTCTGTACGCACTCGCTCATGACACAACCTTTATGCCCACAGGTGGACATATTCGCGCATGACCTCATGGTGGTCCCCGTCCACCTTGGAGTCCACTGGTGCATGAGCATGGTGGATTTCCGCAGCAAGCGCGTGCAGTACCTGGACAGCATGGGAGGCCGCAACCAGCCGTGTCTCGACGCGTTACTGCAGTACCTGAAGGACGAGCATCAGGACAAGAAGGCAGCTCCGTTCGATGATGAAGGCTGGAAGCTGGAGTGTCTCAGTAAGGTGAGTACTGAGACAGCATGGGCGGCCGCAACCAGCCGTGTCTCGACTGCAGTACCTGAAGGACGAGCATCAGGACAAGAAGGCAGCTCCGTTCGATGATGAAGGCTGGAAGCTGGAGTGTCTCAGTAAGGTGAGTACTGAGACAGCATGGGCGGCCGCAACCAGCCGTGTCTCGACTGCAGTACCTGAAGGACGAGCATCAGGACAAGAAGGCAGCTCCGTTCGATGATGAAGGCTGGAAGCTGGAGTGTCTCAGTAAGGTGAGTACTGAGACAGCATGGGCGGCCGCAACCAGCCGTGTCTCGACTGCAGTACCTGAAGGACGAGCATCAGGACAAGAAGGCAGCTCCGTTCGATGATGAAGGCTGGAAGCTGGAGTGTCTCAGTAAGGTGAGTACTGAAAAAGGGTCAGTCAGCTTGTCCTAGTAGTAGATACTCGTTGCTATGGTTATGGTCTGGTAAGTTAGGTCTGGACATGCTCATGTAGTACCTGAAGGATGAACATCAGGACAAGAAGGCTGCGCCGTTTAATCATGAAGGCTGGAAGCTGGAGTGTCTCAGCAAGGTAAGGATAGTCTCTTGTAGATTTCATTTCTCTCTAAAACTTGGTATTTTTCGTGTCAGATGGTCTTAAAATTACAAAACTGCTTTGTTTCATAATGAATAAAAATCTAAATAACAAGCCTACTTCTTAAAATCTGTAAGGAGAGGGTAACTTTAACACCAATGTACCTGACTACACTTCATAATTATGATATAGTAAAATTCAAATACTTTATCGTGTTTGGACGAATTTCGAAAAAGACTATTTTACAATGATAAGGGATGGAAGCTTGAATATCTCAGTAAGGTGAGTTAATACTCACAGAAGAGAGAGAAAGAGTACTAAAAAAGGGTCTGACACCTTTTCCTAGTGGTAGACACTCATTGCTATGGTTATGGTCTGGTAATTTAGGTCTGGACATGCTCATGTAGTACCTGAAGGACGAGCATCAGGACAAGAAGGCCGCGCCGTTTGATGATGAAGGCTGGAAGCTGGAGTGTCTCAGTAAGGTAAGGATAGTCTCTTATAGATTCAACTTCTCTCTATTATCGGAGAACTTGGTATTTTTCTGTGAGGAACGGTCCTAAAATTACAAAACTGATTCGTTTCATAATTATGAAAAATCGAAATGACTAAGCCTACTGCTTGACATTGATATACCTAACTATACTTCATAGTATAATTCAAATACTTTATCGTGTTTGGACAAATTTTGAAAAGGACTATTTTACAATGATAAGGGATGGAAGCTCGAATATATCAGTAAGGTGTGGAACTCTCCTAAGAGAATTAAGATGAAAGAGTACCAAAAAAGGGTCTGTCACCTTTTCCTAGACATTAGTTGCTATAGTTACGGTCTGGTAAGTATCGGCTGCTAGTTGGGTCTGGACGTGATCAATTGATCATGCAGTACCTGAAGGACGAGCATCAGGACAAGAAGGCCGCGCCGTTTGATGATGCCGGCTGGAAGCTGGAGTGTCTCAGTAAGGTGAGTACTAAGAAAGAATGAGTACTAAAAAAGGGTCAGTCAGCTTGTCCTAGTGGTAGACACTCGTTGCTATGGTTATGGTCTGGTAAGTTAGGTCTGGACATGCTCATGTAGTACCTGAAGGACGAGCATCAGGACAAGAAGGCCGCGCCGTTTGATGATGCCGGGTGGAAGCTGGAGTGTCTCAGTAAGGTAAGGATAGTCTCTTATAGATTCAACTTCTCTCTATTATCGGAGAACTTGGTATTTTTCTGTGAGGAACGGTCCTAAAATTACAAAACTGATTCGTTTAGTAATTATGAAAAATCGAAATGACTAAGCCTACTGCTTAACATTGATATACCTAACTATACTTCATAGTATAATTCAGATACTTTATCGTTTTTGGACAAATTTTGAAAAGGACTATTTTACAGTGATAAGGGATGGAAGTTCGAATGTCTCAGTAAGGTGTGGAACTCTCCTAAGAGAATTAAGAAGAAAGAGTACTGAAAAAGAGTCTGTCTCCTTTTCCTAGACACTAGTTGCGATGGTTACGGTCTGGTAAGTTAGGTCTGGACATGCTCATGCAGTACCTGAAGGACGAGCATCAGGACAAGAAGGCCGCGCCGTTTGATGATGCCGGCTGGAAGCTGGAGTGTCTCAGTAAGGTAAGGATAGTCTCTTGTAGATTTAATTTCTCTCTAAAACTTGGTATTTTTCTCAACTTAAAAATTACAAATAACAAAAAAAGACACGACGACACTCGCCCAGCTATCAGCTATCATCGCCGGGCGAGTATCGCCGTGTCTCTTTTATTTACACGGGAGTGCGTATCTTTTGTTCGTGTTTATAGCCGATAGTTCATAGCTTAGTAGCTCGCGGTGAGACCAGTGCCTTATCGTGTTTGGACGAATTTCGAAAAGTACTATCTTACAATGATAAGGGATAGAAGCTTGAATATCGCCGTAAGGTGAGTTAATGTTAATACTCACAGAAGAGAAAGTACTAAGAGAGAATGAGTACTACAAAAGGGTCTGGCACCTTTTCCTAGACACTCGTTGCTATGGTTACGATCTGGTAAGTATCGGCTGCTAGTTGGGTCTGGATGCGCTCATGCAGTACCTAAAGGATGGAATCATAAGAAGGAAGTTGGAAGGATGGATCAGGCTAAGAAGGGGCGCCGTTTGATGATAAAGGCTGAAAGCTGAAATGTGAATGAGTTTAGTAAAACGTCCCACTTTGTAGTTTGCCATAAAGCCGCTTTGTCAATTTATTCATATGAAGATACAAGGAAATTTCGTCTTTGTGGTAAGCGACAAAGTGGGACGTTTTACTAAAAACTAACACAAATGTCTTAGTAAGGAGAGGGTAACTAAGAAATATGTAAACCTGGTACACAATCACAAACGTCCCTAGGCTTTAGTGTCCTGTGTGCTTTACGCCAGATAAAAAAATACAAAAATTACACGCACGATGTTTATATCAAAGATCAAAACTTTTTACATAATATGAACATTAGTTAACCCTCATTTGACGTGCAAAAAGGAAATTCGTAACTCTTGTCGATTTAAAACACAGGTTTTTGCACTTGTGTCGTAATGTACTATTATATAGTGATTAGAATAGTTACAAAAAATGAGTGAAATTACAAACACCAAAAAGGTTGTCACTCAGCAAGTGTCATGACTAGAAACAGGACAGTTATAAAGTAATTTTCTATTTTATTAGAAACAGGACAGTTCTAAACCAATTTTCCAATTTAAGATGGTCATTACGTTATATTCTGACGAAAAATGTGTAACCCACCACCTCTAATAGGCATGATGTTGATAACTGGCAAGTCAAATCAGCATCTTTTTTCGAACTGTCAAAACGATTACCACTATGGAATTTTATATGAAATATTCAAAAGTGACGTCACGTTTGAGTAGTGCCAACTGACCTACTCTTTTAAGTTGTTTTCAATTTATAATATAGAAGATCTCTACAAAAATTACTGCAATCTAGATCTTAGTAATAAAATAATTTCTTCGTGTATTATGTCGTGCATAATGTTAAATAATTTATTTTAACTACAGTCATCATCCCTATTCCAGGACATCCCGCAGCAGATGAACGGCAGCGACTGCGGCATGTTCTCGTGCACGTTCGCAGAGTTCTCCGCACGGAACGCGCCCTACAACTTCTCCCAACAGCACATGCCGTATCTGCGCCGAAAGGCAGTATTAGAGATCGTCACTGGCCGATTGTTATTGTAAATGACCTTAGAAGACCGGGTTACAATATCTACAGAATTAACATGGAATGCAACATACTTCTCCCATTACCACATGCCGTATCTGCGCCGAAAGGCAGTGTTAGAGATCGTCACTGGCCGATTGTTATTGTAAATGACGTGTCACCTTAGAAGACCGGGTTATAATATCTACAGAATCTACATGAAATGCAACATACTTCTCCCAGTACCACATGCCCTGTCTGCGCCGAAAGGCAGTATTAGAGATCGTCACTGGCCGATTGTTATTGTAAATGACGTGACTTAGAAGACCGGGTTACAATATCCACAGAATCTACATGGAATGCAACATACTTCTCCCAGTACCTTATGCCCTATCTGCGCCGAAAGGCAGTATTAGAGATCGTCACTGGCCGATTGTTATTGTAAATGACCTTAGAAGACCGGGTTACAATATCTACAGAATTAACATGGAATGCAACATACTTCTCCCAGTACCTCATGCCGTATCTGCGCCGAAAGGCAGTATTAGAGATCGTCACTGGCCGATTGTTATTGTAAATGACGTGTCATCTTAGAAGACCGGGAATATCTACAGAATCTACATGAAATGCAACATACTTCTCCCATTACCACATGCCCTGTCTGCGCCGAAAGGCAGTATTAGAGATCGTCACTGGCCGATTGTTATTGTAAATGACGTGTTTCCTTAGAAGACCAGGTCACAATGTTAACAGAATCTACATGAAATGCAACATACTTCTCCCAGTACCACATGCCCTGTCTACTATCATAAGATACTACTCACATGGTCTATCATAAGACTGTTTTAGAGACCGTTACCGGCCAACTGCTATTATTGAAGATACATTTCAGTTTAGACTGAGACCATAAAGCAGGAAGAATTATATAAAGCCGGTTTAGTCAACATCCAGAAAATTTTGAAAAATAACTAGAGCAACTAGCGTTTCTCTAAGATGACTATTTGTGGTGTGTTGGGTACTTTTTTCCGAATTATCTGCTGGTTTCTCCCAGTAGGTACATGCCCTATCTGCGTCATAAGATCGCTACTGGCTATCTACTCTTGTAGAGCACATTAGAAGACTAGCTCACAATATCTACAGAATCTACATTGAATCAACATATGTCTTGCAACAGTACATGCTCTATCTGCGCCGTAAGGCTGCTCTAAAGAGGGTCACTGGCCGATTGATAGTGTAGACCACATGTTAGAAAAACACCAGGTCACTATATCAACAGAATTGTGGAAATAATACTATACCCTATATGGATGATGACCCCATGACCATGATATACAATGCAACATATTTAGCTAAGCGGAACATGCCCTATCTCCGTTGTAAGGATCTGGACATAATTACTGGCCAACAAGTTATTGATGGATAAAAAATAGCAAACCAGTAGCTACATGAAATCACATATGCACATCTTCATACAGTACCAGTAACCTGAGTATTTATTCTTCAGTGAAGTGAATTATTATAAAATTATCTTTTAGGTATAACAGTGAAGTGGTACTCATACCACCTACATCAAAACAGTGAAATGAACTAAGCTTAAGCAGGAAAGATGTGACAGATATTATGAGCCACAAATTGTCTTGAAATTTAGCTTGGATTGACTGAAACATTTATCTGTGTTACAGATTCAATTTAATTTGTCAAAATTATTTTTGCAGTCTCTTACCATGGTAACTGTTATTGAGTGATATAATTAACAATTTATAAATTAGAAGTGTGTCTGAAGTAGGTCTGCTTCAAAAAAAATTGACAAATAAAATTGGGTTAAGACTCAAGAGATAGGTTCCCAATGAACCAGTGAAGTGACAAATTAGTGACAGTGAAGTGATTTGACAATATGTGCGCTACTAAACGCATTGGAAAACTCTAATTTTAGACTTAAAGACTCAACACAAAATACACACGACTTACCTCAAGGACCACAAAAGTTTATACATGCTACATACATAATTTTGCAAACTATATGGCTGGCTTTGATTAATCTCAAGTATAATCAAGTCTTTCACACTGGAGTCTCAAGAGTTTTTAAGCCTTGAAATTAGCCTTATCCACAATACAAGTGCAACTACGGATTTCCTAGTCTAGGAGCTAAGGATATCTTAAATAAGCGTAACATTGGCATTTCATTTATTTACCATTTACAAACACCCTTACCTGAATGTGAAATAAATATTGCTGTTTATATATATAAGGCCAATTATTCCGAAGTATTACTTTGTTTTAGGCAATTTTGGAATGTGTGCATACTTGATGAAAGCCATTGCATGCATTTGAAAATTGTTTATAGTCCGTGATTTCTAAGAATGAATTTTTAACAGTTATATATTAATCCTTATTAATATGAGAGTAAGACACATTTTTTAGCTTATACGATAGCCTTAACGACATAAGGGTCATTTCTAAACTGTCAAAATGTTCATTCTCAGAAATCTCAGACTATAATTTAAAATATTCACTTATTCGATATTTGTGTGTGAAATGTTAAATGATTACAGATTTAATTACTAGTTTTACCACCACCAGCCTTTTTTCGGAATAATTGTTGTTATCTCAAATAGTTTCAGAATAATTGCATATCATGCTAAAACATTATTCAGTACTTCCGGAATTGTTCATTTTTTCCACGAACTGTTATAACACTTATAACATGAAATAAAATTTCTTGAAGTTTGTAATGAGAAAGTTATTCATTTGCAATGACATCTGTTAAATAATTCTAATTGATTTCTATATAAAACTAAACTGTAGATACTTTGGTAAAAACCCTGTCCATTGTTTGTGATGTGATTGTGTGTATTGATTTAAACTTTCACGATTATCACTCATATTTTAAAGACAAACGGGTCTTAATCGCGTAAACTGGGCGCGTAAACTGGCCGCGTGACAAAGGGAACGCCACTGTGGTCATGGACTCAATCGACTATGACGCTAAGGTTCGGGTTTTATTGAGTGACACTAGCGTCTACAAGTCTGTCTCATATGATCCCACTGCCAGAGTTACGCGTCGGATTAGGGCTGTCATCAGGGACCATGAGGTGTTATTTCAGGAAGACGTCTTTAACCGCTTGTACAAGCCTAAAACAGTGCAACCACCGAAATTGTACGGGTTACCGAAAGTACACAAACCAAACGTGCCTTTGCGACCAATTGTAAGTCAAATCGCCTCGCCTACTTATGATCTGGCAAAGCATGTTGCGTCGGTGCTGCAGCCGCTTGTGGGAAACACGTCGTCTTTCGTGAAGGATTCCCGTCACTTCATAGACATTCTTAAGGACATAAAGTTGGAACCAGGAGACTTAATGGTGAGTTTCGATGTTGAGTCACTTTTCACCAATGTCCCGGTTAAAGAGTGTCTAGAAGTAGTTCGAAAGAGGCTAGCTGACAATGGGATAGTGGATTCTGTCATGGTTTTGCTCCGGAATTGTTTAGAAGGAAGCTACTTTATATATCGAGGGGGGCATTACCTCCAGATCGACGGAGTTGCTATGGGTAGCCCTGTGGCACCGGTTTTAGCAAATATCTGGATGGAGCATTTCGAGGCCAGCATAGATCTGCAACCATGGGCAGTGAAATTATGGAAGCGATATGTCGATGATGTCTTCTGCGTTATGAGAGGTGGCAAGCATGAAGTTGAGCAATTACTCCAGTATCTCAATTCCATTCATACTAAAGTCAGATTCACATATGAATTGGAATCGGAGCGCAGTTTGCCTTTTCTGGACGTAAAGGTGATAGGTCGAGATGATGGTTCTTTGGCGCACACTGTCTATAGGAAGCCCACACACACAGACAGGTATTTGAACGCTCTGTCTCACCACCACCCCCGGCAGCTTCAGTCCGTGGTTAATTCTCTGAAGAACAGAGCACGTGACCTTTGTGACCCTGAATTTCTAGAAATTGAGATGTCGCACGTTCAGGAGGTTCTGAAGAGAAATGGCTACATAATGAACAGACGGCAACCCAGACGAACACCGAGGAAGAAACATCCAGATGTTGCAAGGCGACCAGCATTTTTGCCTTATGTCAGGGGTGTAACGGACAAAATAAAGACTGTCCACGTAAAAAAGTGGTCGACGTTATAATGACAAATAAGATGAAAAAAATAACAAAAACGAATTAATTATATATTCATATAATAGTATAATTCATGTTCTTTAAAATATAATGCAAGACTTGTGCAACACATTAAGATTAATAAAATGCCCTGACTTTTCTTCTTACTCCTTCCATCAATCTTTGTACATCGGTTTCGGTGATCGTTTTACATGTTGTATCCTAATATTTTTTGAATTGTTGTACATCAGTAGCAATTTTCTGACTTCTTTTTAGCTTTCTTTTCATTATTGCCCAGAATTTCACTACAGGCCGGAGGTCTGGGCAGTTTGGAGGATTTGCAGATTTCGGTACAGCAGAGATATTATTTTCGTCATACCATGTCAAAACCGATATCGCGTAATGGGAAGTGGCTAAATCAGGCCAAAATATGACTGAATGGGCGTGGCTTCTTATGAACGGCAATAAACGTTTTTTAAACACTCCTTCATGTAAACGACTTGGTTAACCGTGCCAGTTGTAACGAAAGATTTGCTTTTTTTACCACATGTACATATGGCTTGCCACACTAAATTTTATTTGGCAAACTTGTCTATTTTTTTGTTGTAAATTTATCATCAATACCTCCTAGTTTATTTGCGACGTAAAACTGTAACCCTGGCAACTGCTTGAAATCTGCCTTGACGTAGGTCTCATCGTCCATCAAAATGCAATCAAATTTCGTTAAATAATTTGTATACAACTTTCGGGCTCGAGTTTTACATATTTTTTTGTTTAGTAGCATTGCGATTTGTAAGGCTAGACGCTTTATATGAGTGTAAACCTGCTTTTTGTTTGATCTTCTGGACGTACGACTACCATAACTTACATTTCCTGGCGACGTCTCAAATGGACAGTGTTGGGTTCTTCTTAAAGTGCTCAATGACTTTCCTTGCCTTATTTTTATCCATGGAACCGTGTTTTCTACGCGAACCTTTCTTCTTTTCGACCGTCAACCTCGAGCGATAATTAGCCAATACCTTTTGGACTGTAGATTTAGGAACGGATAATAATTTAGCTAGCTTAGCTTGCGACATATCAGGATTATCATTGTAAGTGTACAAAATACTTTTGCGCTTGTCCAGTTGGCTAGAGGCCATTTTATTATAGTTATTATTTTTTAAATCGAAAGTAGTCGCAAAATAAAC